>JAEIIG010007320.1:0-10641 GCA_018904695.1 Drosophila parvula | reverse complement strand
GTCTAGTCCATAAGGTTTAATATTTATCTAACAATCTAGTATATTATGTATAGTAAGCATTTAAGAAAAATTATGTAAGTCTTTGCCTTCTTTCCTGGCTTGCTATATTTTTTGTTTCCCACTTTCATCTGATACACACATAATTATAAACTGAATGTAAATTTGGCATTTTTCATGGTAATCATTGTATCTCCAGGCATCTGTCAAAGGTTTCTTTCAAAGCTCCCATCTAGATCGAATGGCTTTAATAAGTTAAATGCCATCGCTTCTATCTGACCATCTCAAGCCATTCGTTTAATTTATAGCTGGAAAGTTAGGGCATTGGGACTTCTCCATTGTGTGTGTGGTTGGGTTGGCCTGTTCACTTGCTCCAATTCTTGTTTGGAGATGAACGCGAAGCGACTCCCCACATCGCTTTGGATCTGCTTTGGGATCTGCTCGGCTTTCATCTTTTTTTGTTTTTGTGGGGCGAGAGATTTGCACTCGGCACAATGCGGCGTATGCGCAATGTCTGCTCTGTCACTCGATGTGCATGTCAAGCTGATTGCATCACCGGCAGCAGCAGCAGCACCATCATCAGCTGCAGCAGCAGCAGTGGCAGTGGCAGCTGGAGCTTGGAGCACTATTTTTGCGGTTGCAAAAAATCGGCACACGAAAATTATAAATTCCGATTTTCACTTGCTTCGACAGTGGCGGCGATGGCGGCGGCGGCTTTCATAATATTTTCACTTATTTCTCTCCCATTGCATTGGCTGAGAATATGCAATTCTCACCAAAGTATTTCGTGCCAGGAAGGCGGTCTGGCCCCGGCCCAATAATAAAAGAAAACCGAAAACTGAAAACGAAAAGACAAAAATATAAGTCCAAGAGGCGCGAGGCGAGAAAAAATGTTGCACAGCACTTTCGTGTGGCTTTTTGACTTCCGCTTTTGCTGGCGCTGCTGCTATTGAGTGATTATTATTACCCGACATTGTTTTTAATGTTCAAATTACTTGCAAAAATTCGGTGTTTTATTTGGCCAAGCACGTTTCGGGCCTTGGCTTCGGTTCGGATCTATTCTTAGGCCTTAACAAGCGCCACACACAGAATTCTTGAGCGCCGAGAAAAAAAAAAATATTCCCAAAGATAATAGTGCGAGAATTGGAGGAGACAACGCAAATCAAATGAAGATGACTTGGCTTGTCTTTTTCGCTTAATTAAATTTGACTGGCTATGGGTTTTATTTTCTGTTCTGTTTTTTTGTTGTTGTTATTTCATTTCAATTAGTCATCGGCTCTTGATCTGTCTATGCTAATTCCATTGACAGCCACTGCAATTGGTAATTGGCAGTTGGCATTTGTCCCAGGCCACCGCCGTGTGATTCATGAAAGCCCCGAATTACATCATAAAAACGAAACGAAAATATCATATGAAAACGATATGAAAACTCTTCAAACCGATTTCTGCCAATCAATAGAGGCGGCAACTACAATGCACATCCGATATACCTGTGTGTGTATAAATATAATTAAAGAGCAGGAAAAGACTCGTAAGCACTTCAACAAAGGCCGCTCCGCTCGTATTTTTTATATTTTTTATTTCTCATACATACAAATATTTCCCCCCCCGCGCTTAATTAGAGTTCATTAATTTGGGCTTCAAATTGAAATTGAGCCGTCGCCATCGCCGCCGTCGCTGCCACAATCAAATGCGTAATTAACAATTGCGTGGATAATTGGGTGTAAAATTCTAACAAATGGTATATAATATTTAATCCGTAAGGCAATCAGTATCAATAGCGGCGATCAGTGGACATAATTCAGGGGCAGGCAGCGCCTTAAGTTGTTTTGGATAAATGAGACCCTCGAATGTGGGCCAAGCCAGAACCATCTGTTGCTGTCCTAATTAGGAGGCTTTCATTTGCCATGCAAATAAGTCTTGGCTGTTTACATAGAACTCCAGTCAGCCAGGGGAATGGCGAATCCATAACAAAAGCTGAGAATAAAAAACGGGGAATAGGCCAAAGACCCCCGGAAGATCCAGCAAGATACCTATATATATATATATATATATATAGTTGGTCGAGTCACATGACGTGAGATGGCAGTGATTCGATTGCGAATCCCTGGCTGCTGCTGGCTTCCTTGATTTTTGTTCGGGAACTTCGTAAAGCGTATGTACGATATTTCGTATTCATTGAATGTTTCAGGTGAACCGGAGATTACATCGCTCATAAATTTTGGCCAAGGCGAGCTGAGTGCCAGCTGAGTCGACACACCGACCATTTCGACCACAAGCTGATCTGGTGAGCTGCTCTGACATTTTTTGGTTAATAAAAATATGAAATTATCTTAATGCAAATGCTAATCGGCGTGTAAATTAAGCGCACGCATTTCGGAAAACCCGTTTTTAAACAGAGCTCATACTAAAACCAGCCCACGGCCAGTGAAGGTTGTTGAACAGTGTTTTCTGTATTATTTTTGTTGCAACTGGGTTTCTATTCCATATGGCCGAAAGAACCTTTTGTGCAGTCCAAACAAAAGACTCGAGCAACGAACTTGATTTTGTAATTTACATGCAAAGACACACAAACACACTTTGAGTACAAAACGGTTTAAGCCCAGGCCCAGTATGGGAGTACTAAGCACGGCTTTAGCTTTATTTTTATTTAACACTCATGGACAGCGCGTTTTAGTGGCCTTTGGCGTTTAGCACATCCACATCCACACCAGGCACAGACACACACTTGAGCGAACTATAAAACCATGTTTATTTATAAGATGCCACAGAATGCTAATTAAAAACTCGACTCTGCGCGCTCGGCTAAAATCTCGTCTTGGACAATTTTGCAGCGCGATGATTGTACAACACAATTTAAGTGCCAATCAAACGATCTTCTCCGCTCGAGCGTGCATTCATTTCAATTAGCGGCGAATGACAAAATCAATTCTGCCAAATGTCAAGGTCGTGTCGGTAGACAACTTACCTTCTGCTGCTGTTGCTGCTATTACTGATGCTACCAAGAGCAATCCGTAAGTATCCGATGTAAGTCCCCTTTTAGATGCTGGATTTATTCCTGAGTGTGACTCGTAACGCCCACAATCAATCAACCAGCCAGGTTTCTCCTCAATTATGCGCTAAGTGTTTGCTGTTTTACAGTTCGGTATTCTTTTTGTTTTTTCAGTATTTATTTTATTTTATTTTGAGTTTTTTTTTTACGCGTAATTTACAATTTCAATTTGCACAACACTCTCAGAACTCTGCGCTCGCGTCGCGATTACGACTTCTACTGAGTCTCTGCCGTGGGTTAGTAGCTGCTCGCTGCGTTTTTTTTTGGTTAAGGAGTTAGGCGGAGTAAGCGCGCGCTAGAACCGCTCGCCTCAAGCTGCGTGTTTCGACTGCTCGGCTAACGGTGAGCCCAGCAGCAAGACAGCCCCAGCCAGTTGGCCAAAAAGTTTGCCATCCGAACCTGAAGTCGGCAGATCCGAGGCTCTGAAACGAAGCGAACGCGACCCGAAACACGAACGACGAAGTTCCGCTTCTCTCACAAAAAAAAACCGCTCGCAGACGCCTGCCGACTGCCAAGCGAGTAGGTTGAGGGCAATTCTTCAAGATTCTAAGCGAAGATTCTTAAGAGAAGATGATTCTTAAAGTCAAGAAAAGATTTGCGATTAAAACTATATAATTTTTGGGATTCCTATAACAAAGTTACTACTAGAAAATGATATTAAAATATAAACAAACAGCTACCATGCCTTAAAATGTACATAGTTTCTTACTACATTTATTTTATCCTTTCTTAATAAGCTCCTAGTTCTTATACAGAAATTATTAACTAAAGATATAGACATTTGACACCTCCCCGAAACCAGTAATCTATTTATTTCGTAATCACTTAGCTAGCAGAGGCTCTTATCCAGAGTAAACATTTTGTTTTCTGTTATTTATTCACTCACTTAAGCGTGTGAATTACTTTTGATTTGTTCGCTCTCGTTGCGGATGTATCTGTATCTATCCAATCCCCTGGGTAATTCCCCCTGGCAGCAAGCTTCTTTTTTTGGCTCTGGTTTTTTTTGTATTTTGTTTTTGTTTTTTTTTTTTGATTAACTCAGCCAGCGACATAATTCAGTCTGAGCCGCGTCCGAGTTTTGTTCATTTATGGCAGTTTGGCTTGGCTTATTCGGTTGGCCAGCAAAATGCAATTTATTTGCTTAAAATTAACGGAATAGATGGCGAAATAGGAGTAGAGTGAATCATGGGGGAAAAACGGGGTGTGGCAGTGCAGACACTTAGCATAGAATGGACGTAAAACGGTTTCATCCGTGATGGATTTCCCTTTCACATGTCAATTATCGGGCTGCCAAATTGGCGCTGAGCTAACACCCCTGGAATTCTGACTTTGGAACTTGGCGCTTTAAATAGAACTCCTCGAGTGTCCGGCTGTCATAATCAATGTTCATGGCTATTCAATCATCGAAAGGCTGCGTTGTGCGGCAATAATTGCCCAAGAATGCCATATATTCGCTGCCACCGAGGAGGGCGGCAGCTCTGCTGACCGACCATGTTGTAATCCAATATAATTTCAGCCGCTGCCTTGTTACTTGTTACTGTTTTTTTTTTGTTTTTTGCTATTTCAATTAAAAGCCAACGCCAAACGGCAACAGCTTCGGGTACAGGTACAGGTACAGTAAACAATGGCACTTGTGGGCCGGGTCAGGTGAAGGGGAAGCATGCCAAGCAGGTCGCTGTTTTAATAATCATTACAAATTGCTTTGGCGTTGCGGACCAACGAACGACCTTGCTACATTAAAAACGGAAAATAAAACAAAAACAAGAAACGGCGACGGTTGGGAGAAAATGGCTAAGCAAATTTTTGTTTTTGTTTTTTTTTTTTTGGCAGCAAGTGGAAGGCAAATTGAGAAATTAACACACTCGTAAAAAGTGCCCTACATTTTGGGGAAAAAACTATGTGTGCAAAAGAAGGAACCTCTTGTATTTTATATCAAGAATTACGAGGTTATTATATTATTTTATATAATATTATATTAAATTATTTATATTAGATTACATATAATAATTAAATAAATATTTTACAAGTATTTTCTAGACTTTACTACAAAGATTTCATTAGGAAACAAAAAATTTGGATTTACATAGCAGCTTTAAAATGTCGATTTATGTATATATATCGACTTTCGCATCAAATATCAATACAGTACTGATAAATCCATATTTTCTGGCATCACAAGTATAAAATAGATACAAACACAAATATTAGCTCGAAATTAAATATGAAACACAAGTAAAAACAATCATTTTAAAGACCTTAAGTTTTGCTGTATTTAATTTTACAAAAATATAGGAAATACATCCGATTTCCAGGGCCACTTTTATTCTAAGCCACTTGAAAATTTGCTAATTGAAATCAAGGTTGGGCGAGCAAGGGGGACTTGGCTCTAAGTTCTGGCACTTTACACAGTATCCAGTTGACCCGCGTTTAACTAGCGTTTTATGTTCAATTATTTGGCTGCTCATCGCGACGGCTGCTAAAATAACAATAATAATATATTAACAACAATAATAATAATAATGAATTGTTTGGCTAGATGTTGTTTGGGGCGCCTTTGTTTTAGCCATGTTGTACAAACAATTTCCGCATGGCTCGAATACTCTGTGCCAGGCCAGAGCAGCAGTTGATCGTGTTGTTTGTTTTGGCTTCTTGGTGCGATTTAAATCGCGATCGTTAATTCGTGCTGACATACAAAGAAAGAAAACGAGCTGGCTAAAAATAATGGCGAATTCTTGATCTGGCCTGTCTCAAGTGAATAGTGTGGGCTGACGGCGGCCAATGTGGCGTATGATTGATAAGCAAATTGTTCTATCAGATCAAGTATACGTCATGGCGGACGCCCTTTGCCATCGAACGATCGATCGATCAAGGAAAGTCCTTCACAGAACGGAACTATGATTCAGCAGAGCACAGCTGCTGCCGGGGCTGTGACGTAACCCAAATTAAAGCTAAATCATTAACTTGAATCAAAAGCAAGAGCAGCAGTAGGAGCAGCAGAAGTGTCAACGACACCAAGAAACCAAAAGTAAAGGTCGCCATCAGACCTTCAGACTGTAATTTCACAAGACTGCTGCGACTCTTTTTGGCATGCAGGGGACGGCGTGCAATTTAAGAGCTTTTTTAACGCCCCGCGAACACTCGGGCATGCAGATACGATTCCAATTCAATACATGAAAAACCGAAAAGCCAAACAACCGAAAATTAAAATCAAAATCAAAATCAAAACAGTGGCAGAGCATGAGTCGTCGACTGTTATTTTTTTTTTTTTGTGTTTTGGTGGGAAAAGGTTTCGCTCTGGGTGTGTTAATTGAACTGCCGGCCATTTCCGCGTACGCAGCCTTGAGGCCTGGGAAACTGTTTGCTGCCAAGCCACTTTTGGCCACTTGATGTAAGCCAATTTTCGGTCATAATTTGGCAGTCAATCCGTTTGAGGCGCTAACAATTATGTTGAGAACTTGTCGGGCCGATGACGCGGTCCAAATCGGAAAGTGTCTGAGAATAGCTGTGCTCTCTGTGAGTGTGGCCAATTTTATGCTAATTGCCATAGTGGTAATATGTTTTGAATACAGTCAAACAAACCTCCTAAGAATAGTAACTTTAAGGGCTATTTTTAGTTTCAATTAACTTGGATATTAGGAAAGGTAAGCTTAATTCTAGAAAATATAAATATCTTGTTTATAAATCGGAAATTTAAGGAATACAATTATTAACACATCGGGGAAGTTACATAATTTAATAAGTTTTTTATAAAGACACCTTTTCATTTCATTTTCAACTCCAAAAAACCTTTTATTTTCTGGCAGTTGGGCTTGTAGTTCTTGTGCCGGACTTAATTTCTTAACGGCCTTGGCAAGTGATGATGAGTCAGAAGAAGACGCTTCATATGTCAGCCGGCAAAGAGGCTGAAATCCGATGGCTATCATCCACAGGCCCTCGAATCTCGAGAGAGGCAGAAAGAGATGCGACAAAGTCGCTAGCTAGTTGGCTTGTTCGATGATATCAGGAACATGCGCCACGCTCTGACAACAGGCATTCATTTCACACGCTGCAACGTGTCGAGGTGCAGGCACCACGAATATATGTATGTATATACGAACTATATATGTACATCTGTATCTGCGCAAGAATCGGCAACACGCTGACTTGCAACACGGCCCAAACAAGGTGTAATTAACTACTAAGACGCGGCAGCTTCGGGCGCCATTAGAAGGAAGCCAACAAGTGGCACAATTCCCTAATCGTAACTGGCAACTTGCACTTTTACTTCCCCGCAGCCATTAGAAAATAAAAGACTAAACCAGAACCAGAACCACTCCAGTTCTTGGTGTACACCAGCACGACATGCCGAAGAGTAATTGCGCACATAATTCATGGCTCAAGGCCATGTGGCAGCCAATGAATTTCGTTTTCAGCACCTCACTGCTCGTCGTGGCAGGATGGGCTCCCCAAGACTACCACTGGCTGCTACTTCTTTGTCTGGAAGATGAATGGTCTCGGCTCTGTGGCTGCTGTTCTGCGATAGCCGCCTTATGGCAGCTTATTAATCAAGTTGAAGCCACACTATAGTCGTAGAGTAAACTGGCGAAATTAGCACAAGCAACTGAAACCGAAAGCTGAACGAACACTGAAATAGTCAGACAACCAGAATGCTGTCTGCACTGGGCGATGTAAGTTTAATTATAATAAATGTCAGCTTTAAATATGCAATTAAGGCGAATGTAGAATGCTGACACAGTGAATGGGGGGCATTTAATTAAGAGAGCTCGATGGGAGGACCCAGCCCCAGAGAGATAGACACACCACATGTAAATTAAACAAATTAAATTTCTCATTATCTATCAAATAAATTCTGACTGAGAATCATTTAAAAATTATTTATTACACTTAAGAACACCATCATTTTAATTTAGAAGCTGTTATTTTTATAGAATAATTAAATAAAAACTCAAAAGAATAAGCTGAATAAGGCTCACGTTAGGGATAGCAGAATATATATAGATATTGTATCGAAATTTCCCCAGAAGGCCGATATATAATTCATATATTAACGTTTTGTGTATTTGTGTAATAAATCATTAATAAAAACTAAAGAAAATCTATGCAAAAAAAAAATAATTCTGATATTTTTTATATTACTTTCGATATTTAGAATTTCGATATATGAAACTCATCGATATTTTCGGTATAATATTAAGCGCTTTTTTGTCGTTTTCTTCTGGGTAAACATCCTTAGCTGACAATAATTATAAAATATTTTCTTTAATTTTAAAAACCAATACCATTATTACATGGCATGCAGTCAAGTGTCATCAAGATCGAGATCGATATCAGAGCAAAAGTATAGCGTGTAAATGTTTATCTGACGACAATTAAACCCCCGCCCAGCATATACATATGCATTGCCGATGCACGATTGCCGCTCGATAAGCCCCTAGACAAGGCCATCAGCACCTCTTGAACAGCTCGTAATATCATTCCGATGTGAGCTAATGCATAATTACCGCAATTAAGTTGTCGTCTATGCAAGCTCCACTCGGCATCAAGTCGCTTTAAATAAACTAATTAATGTTCTAAGATTAAGCGAGGGAGATTGTGCTAATTGCAGTTTCAACGCGTGTTGCGATTGCCATCTCGCCCGGGCACCGTCGCGACGATCTTCCAGTTCGATTCGCATGATTTATGGAAGCCATAGCCATAACCATTAGAGTGCATCCCCGTGGTGGCAGCGTGGGCGCCTTCCATACACATATATCCCATACCAAACACTTTCTGATTAATGGGCCCACTTGGAGGCCAGAAAGCGAAAACGATAAGAGAATGGCATGGCGGCTACTGGGGAATAAAAATTTATGAGAATGCCGGGGCCAAATACACAAACAGCATGTAAATCAATTATTCATGCCCCACCAAAAGGAAAATAGCATAAAAATGTCATACAATTTGTGGCAATTACAAGTAGCAGGCGATAAATATGGAGCGACGGGGCCAAGAACTCTGGCATTAGTCTGATCCTTGGGAGAATTATGATCGGCGAGGTCCTTTACTTTAGTGGAAGCCTCTAAAAATAGTCTCGGGTGAGTGATTGTGGAGCGTTATCGGGCCACTCGAGTTTCGTTATTCCATTAAGTTGGACTTATTTATAGGCAGGTGATTTATGTCGCCAGAGAGGAAAGTGCCTCCTCCTCATCCTCCTATTCACAACTCTCTATTTCTATGGTCTCAGCCTCCGACTAATCTGCATACTGGCCACTGCTAGATCCGATCTATAAGGCATACTTAGTTAATACATGTATATAGCAGTAGTAGTAGGGTGTAAGTCCGACTAAGCCGCCATATGAGTATGCAAATGGCGTGGCTGTCCTTGAATAATCATCATATATACTACAGCCATCTGATACTGATACAATACAAATGGTAGACTGGTGATCCGACTGAGAGAGAGACTAACTGCTGTATTTTATGACATCCAGCAGCCGAAAATTCTATTGTAACCTGTTTTCGGAATTTATTCACATTTCGGTTTGCGTCAAGGGGAGGAATCGCTCGTATCTAACATCGGGCCATGATATCAATCTTTATGGATCATACACACATGGAGTCAGCCCGCAGAAAGAAACCGAAAGGCTTAAAACAACACAACCAGCCGCCACTCTTGGTTTCTACGGATCCCCGGAATCATCATTATCTCATGGGATGACCAAGCCAGCCAGGGATCGGTTTGTCTAAAATTAATTCTTTTAATGCCGCCCAGCTGCGTGTGTGTACGTAGTTGGAGGGAACTGAAAATAAAAGTGATTCGTTTTCGATTTCAATCTATACGAGTGTATCTGTGGCTTCATACTTGTTTTTACTTTTCAGCATAAACACGTTTGCGGCGCCTGATGTATGCCCAACTGTTGCCGCTTTAATTGTTATTAATCTGTTACTCTTTAATGGCATAATTAAATAAAAATAAAACACCAATATGTAAAACAGACCCACGCCTCCCGCTGTCCGAGGGACTTGAGGCGCAGACATGCTCATGATCACTGTCCATCAAAAGCGCAATCTACATACAATGATCGATCTGCAAATCGAAACCAAGAGGTGGGCGTGGGGCATATGGAACCTAGTTTGCTGAAGCGAAAGATATATATTTGGGAAATCCAGTTCATGTCGAGTGGAAGATGTTAATACACTTTTTTTGAAGTAGTCAAAGGCAGTCAAAGACTATGAGGAATATTTTCGAAAATGATTTATTTGCAGTTATAATACTTATAAATATTACTTCAGAAGTCGAAAGATATTTATTACAAAAATATATTTTAAATGTTTATACAAATATATTCAAAGGAATTTCATATTTGTAATAAGAAACTTGAAAGAAATGTATCTTAATTGCTATTATGTTATGTGTGAATTATATATTTGTAGCTTGAAAAATGTGTAGAAAAATATATTAAATTACTTTCAAATATTAAATTTTATGTTGCAAATATATATTCAACATTTTTATAAATATATGCAAGAGATAAATACGTAAAACTGAAAGCAATTCATATAAATTGTTATTATTATTACTATCGATTACTTGAAAATGATTTGAGTTGTTT
>JAEIIG010007302.1:0-13563 GCA_018904695.1 Drosophila parvula | reverse complement strand
ACTATAAAATAAATTAAAATATTTACGTTTAAGAGCTTAGTTTTCAATCAATTTTAAAAAAACTAAGAGTCTTTTTATTAAACAACTTGAGAATATAACATTATTTATTATTTGATTTATGTCGATTTTAAGAAAAATCAAATTAGTTTCCTATCAAAAATAGCTCAATAATTAGATTAAAAAAACTAACTTTCAATAGAAACATTAAACAATAAAATATTGCTTATAATTTCAAGAAAATAAACTTAAACTTTATTTAAGAAATAACTTTAGCTACCAACAAATTGATTTTTAAGAGTTCTTTATTAAAAAGAAATAGTACTTCACATATATTTACAATAAGCCTGAGAAGAAAATCAAATGATTCCTTTAATTTTAATGATTTTTGGCTGCCCAATTCATAGACCAATATCAGTTAGCGAAATCAGCGCGTTTGTTTTTTTTTTGTTGGCCAAAATGAAGCAAACGACTGCCAAGTCAACGAACAGCACTCGAGGCGGCTCCCTCCAAATACAGAATAAATAAACTATAAATATAAAACCGCGCTGGCAGCCAAAAGAGGTAGCGCCCACAGAAAATAAAGCGGCAACAATGGCAATAATCATAGTTAAGGCAGTCGTGTGTTAAGCGCCAATAGAAATGCGAAACAATTAAGCCGAATGGAGTTGTGGCAAATATAAGCGCAGTCTCAAACACAATTCGACAAACAAAACACTCGTAAAATGCAGCAAAAACAAAGGTAAATAAATATATATATATATAAAGAAAGGTAAATAAACACGCATAACGATACTTTGATAAGAGAGGACAGTGCGGGGAGGGAGTATAGGGCACAAAAGCAAAAAATTGAACCCAGCGGCTGAGGTCATTTACAGATTAATTAATACAATTTGTATATGCATTAACCTGAAATTAAGTGGGAGAGCGATGTTTGCTTTTTATTTAATAAATATCTGTGCATTGCATTTAAATTGTATTTCAATTATTCAATTTAATTTAATTATTTATTTGTTGTACTTTGTAGACAGGAGTTGTGAGCTTGGGCTTTTATTATTTGCATTATAAAATTAAAATGTTTAAAGGTAAATAAGGATAGTGGAAGTTAAGCTAACCTATCAGGTCAGTACTCTCCACGTCACCATTAGGTTATAGATGAAGTTAATACCTAGCATAGTTCTTGGGTAAATCAATATTAATTTCAACGGTTGGGGGCACACCTTAAGAAGAATATAACAAAAAATAAATGTAGTTGCGGATATACGCATTTCTCGCAACAATATGATGAAGATAGTGCTGATGATGATGATGATTATTATTATCATAGGCGGGGCGCCCGCGTTCTTATCGCCTGAAAATGTTCCGCACTTATCAGGGCCCAAAAGCAAACACTTTTTTCTTCTTTTTTTTTTAAAAAACGAGCGTTAAACAAGACAAGTTATTACAGATGCCAAGGCGTGTTGGAGACACTTGAATCACAAGAAAAAATATTACATTTGAACTTCAACCACTCGAAGTTACGGAGCTTCCATAAAAATATTTATTTAAGCATATATTCTAGATGCAAGCAAAGTATTAAAACTGGCTAGAATTTATCTAGAATTTGATCTACAACGGATACTGATGAAGCATAGGGTGGCTTGCTACGAAAACAAGTTAAGACAAGTTTCCTGATTTTCATGGCCAAGATCTTTGTGTGTTTCTGTCTTAAAGTCAAGTTTTGAGTTTTGTTTTTTTAAAAGAGCTCGAGAATATTATTTAAAATCAAACTTGTATGTTAAATATTGATGAGAATTCGCTTTGATTTGATGAATTTTCATTTAATTTATTTTTTGTACATTAAATCAACGACAAATTGGGCTCCAATTTGATTTCAATAAGTTCGCCAATTAGCAAGCAAAATGGAAGCAAGTTCAAGGCCACGATCACATCGATGACACTCTCTCTCTCTCTCTCTGCCGATCCCGCTCTTTCTCTGTCTTTGCCTTACACCCTTTCTCTTTTTTTTTACGCTCGACTGACTCACCTGAAACTGTGCCGTCGATGCGGTTGCTGGTGCTGTTGCTCCTCTGCCGGCACTGCTGCGGCGTAGGTGTCGGCGGTGGCAGCAACCTCTGACGTCACCGGGCGGTAAATCAAAGGCTTCACATTGCGTTCGAAATCGTCCAAAAAGACAACATCGTGGACGGGAATAATGCGATGATCGCTCACGTTGAAGTGCAGGTCCCGGAAAGGTCCGTTAAATAAGCAGCGAAGCGGTGAGGTCACCAGCACAGCGTCCTCAGAAGGTAACTGTAAAGATATGGTATATATACAAATTATACATATGTTTGTAAAATAAGCAGAGATCTGCATAACTTAATTGATAATTTGGACTTAAAAAAAGCTAAATAGTAACTTTGATTTACAATATTAATAAAAGTGCAATAAATGTAGTTTATATTATATTTAAAAGCTTGACATTTTCTATTTATTAAATCAATTTAAAATAAATGATATTGTCGTTTTTATACAAGTAAAATTGGATCATGTAATAAGGTTTATTTACATCTCAAAACTCAATTTGAAGAACCCTTTTACTAAATGAAAGTTTAATTGTGTTAATGTTATAATAATTATTTCGATATAAGATGCAATATTCAGTATTTGTATTTTATTTATTACTTACAATGAAGTAATACAGTTTATCCTTGAATTTCTTAACAAATAAATGCCTGTTTAAAGACCAGAAAAAGGAAACTGGTAAAAATGAACAATAAAATCGTATATATTTAGGTTAAAATGATGAATCAAAAATGTTTGCACACAACAAACAGTGAGAGGAACTCGCTAATTATCACATAATATTTAAGCATACCCCAGGTCATGCTAATTATCATTGCTGGTAAATACCCTCGAATGATGGAATTTTTATCATTTTTATATTTTGTTGCATTATCTTTTTTAGAAACTCTAAATATACTACATTATTATATCAGAGATAAGGAGGCTTAATAAGTTAAATAATAATGAAGCAGAGATAGCTTTTTGAAGGCTTGGAAAATATATTTATATTTATTTTTATGATATTTATATAATTCAGGTAATTTAAAAATGAAAATAAAACATATTGGTAACCAAAATAAATTAAGTTAATTATGCTAAATATTATCTACAGTGTTTATACAATTTAATTTATTAAGAAATTATTATTAACATTTAAAGTGGCTTCACTGTTCCAAACTTAAAGGCTTCTGTTGATTTTTATTGTTTACTTTTTCAGTATTTAACGACTAAACTATGATTAATAAATTGATTTATTTTTCACCTTGATTTTGCCATTGGTAGCTGAGAACATTTGAGATGTTTTGCGGTTGAGATTTGATCGATTTTAAGGATACAATTAGAGCAAAAATACAAAAAGCAAATTAAATAAAATGCATTACACACACGCACACATTGACACAAACGAACACACATATACGCCACACGTGCGCGCGCGCGTGTGTGTGTGTGTATGTAGAACGAACAAGAAGAAGACGAAACTTTCGACACGCGTTGGGTTGGATTTTTGTATTTTCTTTTTCCCTTCTATTTTTCTTTACTACTTTTCATTTGGGTTTAACTTTGATTTTTTTTTATTAATTTTCCTCTCGATTTTATTGAACTTATTCAGGTTTTTGTGCTTTGATTTGTGTTTGAACCGTTTTTCCTCTATATCTTCTTAATATTATCGTTATTTTTTCGGTAATTTTTGGCTTTATTTTCACTTAATTTTTTTGGAATCTTTTTCCAATTGACAAACATTGAGACACACACAAGCACACACACAGAAAAACAACAAAATAACTAAAACACGAACGACACTTGCACAATTGAAAATAACAACAAATTAAGCTGCGTCTGCGCTTTCAATCGCTTGCAAAACAAAACAAAAAAGCGATCGCAGATTTTTTGTTTTTGTTCTGCCGCCGCTGGAACATTGCTGCCGACGCCGCTGCCGAATTTGGATTAGAGGTGGGCGCGTGCCTGTCTTTCTTCGCCTTCCACGACACAAGTTTACGAGACGACATAGCCGAATAATAAGTTCAATATGCATTTTTCATTGGTTATTAAATATCAGGGCATAAGTTCCAGGTACGTTACGGAACAATGCATTCATTTACTTTGTTAAATATTTACAATTTTATAAGAGTTATATTATCATTATATAGAAGTTACAAATTAGTCTCCCACCTAAAAATAACTCTATAATTTATCTAATAATTCCGTAGACTCTATGATTTAGGTCTAGCTTTGTTATGTATAAAAACATTTTTCGTGCAACCCGTGTAAAATGTGTCGTGACAGATCACAATCACGGTCTTGAACTCATCTCGAACGCGGATCGAACAGCTGGACCAGAAGCCGCCAAAATCTGGCAACATTGGTCGCCGTCGGCGCTGCCAGACGTATGCAATTGGTTTTTGTCCATCAGTGGCTGAGCAAACCATCGATGGTTATAACGCTTGTTATAACTGCAAGATGTTTGATGACTAATTTTAGCAAGGCTCTCCACCCTTTCCTATCGTCATCAACAGATTTATAACAGTTTCGAATTGGTCACCCCCCTTCTTTTAATTATAAGCTATATATTTATCTATACATTTTCTCTTCTATTAAAACAAGCCTAAATTAACGAAAGAAAACATTGATGCTTAGGGCCATTAACTATTCTATACAAAGAAGGCAGAAATATCTGCAAATTTCAAAACAAGTAGAAACGATGCCAAAAAATATCGATATTCGGTCATAATAACACATATCGATATATTTGCAGTTTTTTCACATCCCTACTGGCAAATAGAACGCCGAGAGCGGGCCCTAAATTTACCGATTTCAGAATTTAAGCCAAATCAAAAATACCGGCTAGTCTGGTGTCCGTTTCGGTAAGTGTCACCGTATTCTAAAAATATTTATTTCACGTAAATACTGCCGTAATACCGTATGAAATATAACTAGGCCCTGTTCGGTGCAACTCACACATACACGCTTGCGGCCTTCGGCTTCTGTGTATGTGAATGATTGTTTGTGTTAATTAAG
Source organism: Drosophila parvula (assembly GCA_018904695.1). Lineage (NCBI taxonomy): Eukaryota > Metazoa > Arthropoda > Insecta > Diptera > Drosophilidae > Drosophila > Drosophila parvula. The sequence continues at coordinate 8,505 of JAEIIG010007302.1, read as the reverse complement.
CGGCAAAAACAAGCCACGAAATTGGAAAATACGCGAATTTCTCAAAGCTGCAATTGATTTTAAAGTACCTATTAGTAAGTGGATGTGTTTTTGCAACTGCTGGTCTCGTAGTTTAAGAGCCGCTAATAACTGTAAAAATAAAATAACATTATTCCCCATCGCACATGTACATTTGAGCGCAGTGGTAGTGGTGGCGGTGGTGCTTGGCTGCGAGAGAGGAAGAGAGAGAGAGATGGATGCAAGGATGAACAGAATCATCATATTTTTTGTCTTCTTCGTTCTTGGTCGTTGAATTCTCATGAAATTCTCTCATTTTTTTTGTTTTTGCAGAATTGTCGAAATCGGAAAAACTTCCATAAAACGGCAAGCACGGAAAACAACACAGAACATCATGTCACACACGATCCTATTGGTGCAGCCGGGCGCTCGTCCGGAAACTCGCACATACTGCGATTACGAGAGCGTTAACGAGTGCATGGAGGGTGTCTGCAAGATCTACGAGGAGCATCTGAAGAGACGCAATCCGAACACCCCAACGATCACCTACGACATTAGCCAACTGTTTGACTTCATCGACACTCTGATGGACATTAGCTGCATGGTCTATCAAAAGAGCACCAATACTTACGCGCCGTACAACAAAGACTGGATCAAGGAAAAGATCTATGTGCTGCTGCGCCAGGCGGCCTTCAGTCCCAATGCCTAGGATACCAAAATAAATAATAATAAAACTTAACTAACCAGAAGTTAAACTAAGGATAAGCCATTAACTTTACGGAAGACAAAAGAGAATACACCACCAGCAGCAGCAGCAGAAGCAACAGAATGAGCAGACACATGATAAGCATTGGGAGTCTGTGGCCAGGACTCGGTGAAGAAACCAGTTAACAATCAATAATTTCTTCCATCTGCTGCTGGCAAGGACAACAAAACACAAAGAGAATGAGCAACTGTTTAACTTAGAAATGGAAAACTTACTTTACAAAGTACTAATATAATGTATATAAACACTCGATTGACGACCATGTGTTTTGAATGATGAGTTGTGTTCATTATTGTGCGGCTTCTCAATAACAATACTCTGGCTCCAAAACATGTTTTTGGGGTATAAAACATATATTGCGAATATTGTCCTCTTGCTTCCAATGCTAATTTTGTTTTGTAGACATGATAATAAAACAAGAATGTTCTGTAACATTTAGGTATTCGTAACAGTTTTTTTTATCTCTTTCCATATCACAATCTAGCTTTTGTTTTGTAGTAATTCTTATGTTAAAAACTTGGTGTTTCGTTCTCAAAAATCCATCAACAGATTATGTGAAAATTGACAGATAGAAATGGCTGATAAATTACATACTGTATTGATATTAGACGCAAATCCCGATAAATATCAATCTGATAACATTGCGATCAATGAGCGATAAATCGGTATTGTTTTTGATAAACCAAACTGCGTCAAAAAAGAGCCTAAATTTGTTTAAATTCCAGAATATATATAGTTATCAAATTGTTTACCAATGTTTTAAATATAATTTAATTCTTTTGCGATATTTATTCGATAATCTCGATATTTTAACGCTCGCTAAAGACGATATTTAGAATGTCAATATATCAAACTAAACGATATTTTCGATAGGATTATGATCAATGCATTTTTCTCGATATCCATCCCTAATTCAAGCTCTTTGAGCCAATTTATCGGCTAAAGCCTTCAGTGTTAGTGCTTATTTAGCTCTCAGAAAGTTTGCCTTTGCTCTGGGCATCTGTGCACAGGTAAACAATAATAGTTTTTTTTTTTGTGCAAATGAAAGCTGCCACTTCATTCGAACGATGGAAAACCAAATACAGCCCCTTGCCTGAAAGGTTAGTAAATATAATAATAATAAAACCCCTAAGCCGGCAATAAAGCCGGATTATCCACTGTGAGTTCCGGCCGGCGTTTTTATGGCCAAATTAAACAAGGCCTGAACCTTTGCCCGCAGATATAGCTGACCTTGTCGCCACGGCACCTGTTATCCAATCCCCACATATGAGATTCGATACGATCTGTGGGGCTGGGGCTGGGTTTTCGAGTCGGTTGGCTGCGCGCCGTTGCTGCTGCACTGCATTGAACTTGGCATGCGATATTTAATTAGCCCCGTCGCGGCAGCTTTTCATTTAATATGAGTGTAGAGTAATCCGCCAGCTAAATACGCGATTCCACAGGTGTACGTACGTATGCATATCGAGCTGGGAAATACCTATTATTATAATCAAAAACTTTATACTTATATACCGGGGGCGTCAGGGCAATTGCTAAGGTGCCCAAATTCATTTAATTTCATTAATTAGCTTATTTTACTTCTGTATCAGATGTTATTTGTAAATATTTGTGAATATCTTAAATATGTCGAAATTTGAAGTTAAAAAATCAAAGTTTTCGATATCTGTGTACGCCAAAATCGATTTTAAAGCGATTAACATGCATTTTTTAAGCTCTACTGGAGAGTGCTACATTTTCAGATCATTCCATCTATTGTTATAATTTACTTTGATATTTATTTAATGAAAATTTATAAATTTATTGAGTTTCTGAAAAAAACATTCGGAGTTTTCGATATTTTTTTATGCACAAATCGATTAACATCGATGTTTTTCAGTTCAGTTAAGACACGATCCCTTTGTTAAGAAACTTGTTATCAATTTTTGAAAGTTTTCATCATGTTATCTGAAATATTCCAACTCTCGCGAAGTCTTATTCCCAGAAACCTTTAGCGAAGTGTTTATAGAACGGGTATTCCCTGCAACTCCACTGATTTTATAGGGTCTGTTACAAAACTGTAGCTCTAGCAAAAATTGTTTATAGTTGCTTTTTTTTTTAGAATATTTTATCAAACTGGTTTTGTTGTTGCAATGCCACAATTTCAATGTCAGTAAGTAGCCGCCTTTTTTGGTCAGAATGCAAAGCGAGCGAGATGGCGCTATGCCCCTATCTCTTTCTGAAACAAACACACACACACACACACATCGAAAACACATTTCGCACAATCGCTGGTTTCTTTCCTTTTATCATTTCGTAAATTTCTATTCTTAAACGGAATTACAAACGTAATTGGCTAAACATTAAAGCGTTAAGAGCTAAGGGGGATATGTAATGGAGGGGATGGACCTGGCTAATGGCGACGCTCCCGCTGGGCCTCAGTCTCCACTTCATACTCGTACTCCAGCTCCAGTTTCGGTTTCGAGCGGCTTCTGGTCGATGAGCGATCCTTTTTAATCGATTTCGATTTCGATGTCGATTTCTTGGCGGGCACTTTGGTATCCTGTATTTGTGATATTGTGATTGTTTCGTATTTAGTTTTGTTTTTAAAATGTTTTATAATATTATTTTATGTTTCAGATTTATCTCCCAGATTTTTAGCTTAAAACTTTACGCGCGCACACCGAATGGAAAAACTACAACTGAATGGAAAAGCGACCGAGAGCTAGCTCGAAAGCTCGCACAGCTTCTCAGTCGGGTCGGAACTTGTTTACTATTTATTACTAATTATGGTAATTATTTCAAAAGTTATTCGCCAGCAGGATCTTTCAATAAAAGTATTATTTAACGTTACAGTTTGAAATATTAATATTTAAATGATTTTTAAGGCTAATTTGGAGCATATCAAATCCATTATTAAGTGTTAAAGGTATTATTTACAAATTATAACAAAATATTATTTATATTTAACCTTCTAAAAAAAAAAAACGTTATAAAATATTGATAAAAGAAATAAATTCTTGAAAATACTCCTACGGTGCCGAAAATCCGGGGAAACCCCTTATTAACCCAGGCATACTTTACCTCAATATCATCAGTATCCGCGCCATCGTCATCGTCTTCATCGGACTCGCCAAAATCGCTGCCCATTTCCACCTCCTCACGCAACCCAGAATCACTTTCGTAGTCCTCTTCATCATCATCATCGTCGTCATCGGAGTCGGCCTCCACAAACTCCTCACGTAGAAGATCTCTGTTTGTGTCTTGCTCATCATCCACATCCATGTCGTGCTCCACTTCCAGCTCCTGATCCACCTCTTCTTCGTCCTCGTCCTCCTCCTCATCCTCCTCATCGACACGCTCCGCCTCCAAAGCCTTGTTAAAGGCCGTCTGTGAGAAATTGTAGATGTCACGGTATGTACCATGCTTGAGACGATCCATCAGCGCCTTCTCGATATGATTATCGATCTTGGCCGCCACCAGAGCCTTCTCCTCGCGTCTCGCCTCACGACGCTCGATTTTGGTGGACAGCGGAACAATCAGCTTCTGACGCCTCAGCTTCAGCTTACGCATTCGCATCAAATACTGCGTGATCTTCAGATAACGCTGCTTATTCTTGGCAATCATATATTTCGGCCAGAAAACGAGATTCTCGTTAATTTGTTCGATGGCCTTCTCAAAGTTTCGCGACAGCTTGATCCGTTCCCACATTTTGCTGGGCATGTGCGATCTCTCCGCCGTTTTAATGAACAAATAGATGATGCCCTTCTCCTCGCGAACGGTGGCATACTGGGAATTGGCCAGGGGGCAGGTGCGTCTGGTGCAGAGACCCGTAAGATTGTACTCATGGCGGCAAAACGTGCGGGTGTCCGTCCTAAAGAAAAGTTTTTAATGTATCATTTAAATGCATATTGTGAAAGGATCCAATGTTGATTTCAGTGCACGCTGGAAACTAACAATAAGATTTCACTGTTTGTTGTTTGTTTCGAGCGAACACTGTATTTACACATTAAAATTAGCAAAAAATACCCACTTGACTTTGTGCGAGCAAAACGATTTGTTGATGATGCTCCAAACAACCTGTAAATAAATACACCGTTTTATTAGACTATAACGTATGGAAATTAAATGAGCCAATAAACAAAACTTGCATCGTCGTGCTGCATGGTGGCGGCGTTTGAGCTTAACTTTTAAACTTTGTTAATTATTTTTTGGAACACGTGCAGCAACGCCGCGTTTAAAGAAAAACATATGGTTGTGTGCTATCGATAAGCATGTTATCGATGGTTGAACACTTGCGATGTATGCTAGCAACAACGATAGCCACACAAAGCGTTATAAGTATAAAAATCTTTAAACATTTGTTTAAATTTGTTTGAATATATATAAATAATATACATATAAATATATAAATAAAAAATACTTTTCTACATAGATCTTTTGTTGTATATTGTTTATTTCTTATACATTCTTGATCTTTCATTCTGTTATCTAAAATGGTTTATATGGGAAACTACTCTTGAATTTTAAATACTGACCCTTTTGAATTTATAATACCCATATAAATATTATATTGTTTTAATTTTTGAATAGTTTATTTATTGTTGGTTTTCAAGTCTGTCTGGTAACGACCTGCAGGTGGCCTGTTTCTGGCAGACATATCGCCTGCGATATATATCGTACCAATTATGTTTGGTTATGTCAACCAACCACCGCGCGCGCAAAAAAAAAAAAGACCGCATTCCGCGCAACCGGCGTCACCTTGATTGGGGCAAATATAGCACTTATGTATGTGTAGTTTAGCAGTAGCAGCCGTAGCAGCTCAATAGATAAGCACAAGGCCACAAAGATGATAGACCAACTGCTGCCGCTGGCGGCAGCATTGCTGCCAATACTGACCATTATATTTGTGCTCGGCCTAAGCATACACAAGGGTTACACGAATATACGGTAAGGATACGGAAACGCACACCTGTTATTTTTAACTAAAATCGGATTGATCCATCCTCCCCTTAGATCCCGCTACAATGCCCGCGTCAACTGCTGGTTCTGCAGCATGGACACCAGCGTTCCCTATGCCGACCGGAATAGCTGGACGTGTCCGCACTGTGACCAGTACAATGGCTTCACCAAGGATGGCGACTATAACCGGGACATGACCTCGCAGCGGGACTGTAGCCAAATATCGCAAAAGAGCAGCTCGCACGGCAGCTCTAGCATCTGTGCAAACTCCTACTATCCGGATCTTGCGGGCCCCAGTCCCGCCTTGGCGGCCATGAGCAACAATGGCCTGTGCGACCAGTGCAACGAGGCGCAGCGGCTGAAGGTGGACAAGCTGTCACAGTTTGAGCCCAAGAACGAGGGGAAATTTGATCAGGAATTGAAGGTTTATAGGTGAGAGAGGAATCGGGAGAAGGAGAACAAAATAACTATAAACAATAATAATATTAATTACAGAGAACAACTGGAGCAGCAATTCCGTCTGTGCAGCAGCTGTGAGCGTCATGTGAACCGTGTCCTGCACGAGAAGAAAAAAATGGTGCTGGGCTCCAAGTTTCTCAATTTCATAATCAAAGGAGCTGCGCTCCTCAAGCAGCCGTACATCAATCGCCTGGCCACCGCCCAGAGGCAGCTGAAATTGCAGCGCTATCGTTATATGATGATCATCCTGACAGCTGTCAACATTATCTGCCTGATCTGCCGGATGCCAGTGGCCAACAAAGAACAGTTCACGGATATTCTGGGCGCCGCTCTTGGCTCTGCTTTCTTCTATGCATATTCGCATCTGTTGACCCTCGTGCGAGTCCTCGGTTCGCTTGTGACGGGAGCTCTGACGGAACATCGAGAGTGGACGACCAAATTGGTATTATATTTTAGCACCTTTGGCAAGCTGCTGCTGTATTCGGTGGGACTGAACCATCAGCAGGCGCAGCAGGCCACCTTTGCCTCGTGCTTCATCAGCGTGTATCCGTTTGTCATGATGGCGCTCAGTTTCCTGCACAAGATCAACGATGGACTCAAGTTTACGCGCTTCACCATCATTCTCCTATTGTGGAGCGCCTACGCCAAGGGTATCTCGTCGCTGGCACCGCAAATCGATGGGATCACTCTTGTAGTAAGTGCAAAAAATGGATGGTTAATATTATCAATTAATTAATTAATTATTTAAATTTGTTTGTGCCAGCTACTGGGCAGTGTGATTACCTTTGGCCTGCTGGTCACCAATCGCTCCAATTTGCTGCGTCAGGCGGCCACACAGGACGACAGCTTCCATCGACTGTGCGCGGACGAGTGTATCAGCGATGAGGAGACACTGAGCATGCTCAGCCAGCAGTTGAGTGACTGCAGCAATCTATCCCAGCGATCGCGTACCGTTTGCCACTCCCCAGCACCGACCCTTTTGCATAGGAGCCCTCTAGTTGTGCCGCCTGCCTCATCCATGCTCTCACTGGACTCGCTGCACCTCTCGAATCATCAGCAGCAGCAGCACCACCACCACCACCACCACCAGCAGCAGCAGCAGCACGCCTGGCGTTCAAATTATGGCGGTACAGCAGCAGCAGCACCCACAGTGGTCAGCGCCGCCTCCCATTCGCACCATGCCACCATAATGTTCCAGCAGAAACAACAGCAGCCACACATGATGATGCGTCAGTGGAACAGCAATTTGGCCAACGGGCAGCAGCGGGAATTCACGAGGTCAGCGCAAAGCCTGTTGATGCCTTCGCGCCTGCCGGGTGGCCTAATGGGCGGCGGCCGAACGAGCGGCTTTGGCGGCGATGTGAGTGCCTGGTTGGCGGCTAATCAAAGCATGAATCAGGATGTGCGCATGCAACACTTTACCAGCTACGAGGATAAGCAGCAGCAGCAGCAGCCGCAGCTGCAGCAGCTGCAGACACCGGTGCTGCCGCAGCAAATGTCACGCACCTCGTCACTGTCCTCTGGCTTCGAGTCGAGGCACGAAGCGGCTGGTCTTCCCCTGAAGGATTACACTTGCTCGGCGACGGTGCCGGTCCCGGCGGCCAGCAATTACCAGCAGCCGACACTGCAGCCAGGCGATCTCCTAAGAAAATGGATCGATGACACGGCCCGGTTGCCACACCATATCCACTAAAGAAGGAGATTCTACCATATACAATATTTATATAGAGAAAAGGAGATGGCGTAAGGGAGGGGAGTATTTTGTTTATAAAGAGATCCTAAAGGCGAAATACTCCCCACTCTTGTTTTTATAGGCTGCTTTTTAAAACAATTGATTTGTTCAGATTCAGGTTAGGCTTAAAGGGAGGAGGCTATTGTGTTCATCAAAGGCAGTAGAAATACAGTGTAGGCAACCATATACAATATTTATATAGAGATAAAGAGATGGCGTACGGGAGGGGAGTATTTAGTTTATAAAGAGATCCTAAAGACGAAATACTCCCCACTCTTGTTTTTATAGGCTTGCTTCCTGCAATATTTTTATAACAATTGATTTGTTCAGGTTCAGGTTCACGTTAGGCTTAATAGGAGGAGGCTCTTGTGTTCATCTAAGGCAGTAGAAATACAGTCTAGGCAACAACTTTGTAAAATAAACCCTATATACAATAAGTTCTAGTTATTAATAGTCTACTATACTTCTTCATAGGAATTTTGATTTTTTTTTTGTTGTGGAAATAAAAATTAAATGAAATATATACATATTTTGTGATTATTTATCAAGGGAAATGGTGCGATATTAATATATCGAAAATATCGTTTAATATACATATAAAAAAGGTGACATT
>JAEIIG010007292.1:0-16069 GCA_018904695.1 Drosophila parvula | reverse complement strand
GACTGCTTGATCAGATCTTTATTTCACTTTCGGCCCCTTCGATGTTCCCAATTTCAATATGGAGTTTTAATTTTTAATTTTAATTCTTCATAGTTTTTAATTGTGCATAAAATTGTAATTTAAATGATGTTTAAATTAGTTTGCTAGTAGCTTAACTCGGGAATGTATAAAGAAATATAATAAATTGTATAAGATATAGTGGATCTCAGCACCAAAGACAATATAGACTTCAAGATACGTAACACTGGTAGCTGATTGTTGCCCTACCAGGAAAAGTATTAAAACTACGCAAAATGTTAATATTTTTGTGTTTCCAAGCAGATTGTTAAGACTTATTAGCCCCAAAAATAAATTAAATAATAATGAAATAAGTATGCATGCTGAAATACAGAAAAAGCTTCGAAGAGACTGCCTAAAAGTATTCCATCTTCGCTTTTTCCATAAGTGTTCAAAAGCTTTTGTCAAATACCTAATAAAAAATACGTTTCTTTTGTTTTTATAAATATAGTTCATGCGAATAATTAATTTAATTTAACAAAATATTTATACGCAATGTTTATTACTATATATTTCATATTTTATCAGCACTAAATAAGTAGCAGAGTGTAAGTCTAATCAAATGCAAACTGCAAGGCCACTGATTAGCTCGGCAAGCGACCTAGAAAATTGCTTTGATAGGAACAATGCAATACTATATATAATATATACCAGAATATAAAGTAAAGTAGAATTATCACCAGTTGAACCTTTATCAAACCTTAACTTGAACTTGAACTCACAGATTCCGCATTTGCAATTACATTTTTGTTTAAACAATGAGTGCCTGTTTTCAGAGATCATTTGGTTCCATGTTAATAAGCTTAGGCTTTATTATAGGCGATTTCTTATCTATTTTTTTACTTTGATCTTCGCCTACCTGCTGGCCCTAGTTGTGACAGTGGCTATAGTGTAAGTGGGATTTCTAGCCACAGTAAATGAAAGGGTAGTTGTCCGTGCATAATAATCGCTGAGTAAATTGCCGGCCCTAATATCAGCTGATGTTGTCTCAGCTATGCTTTACATTTCCTCAAAAAACTTTCAGCTTATTTCTAAGCTGAGAGTTAGGAGAAGTATCTTCCTCCATTTGGGTCATCGAGTATTTTATCTAGTTAAATTTAATTGATTGATTTTAGCTTTCTTCGAATTGGTTAGGTAAATCAAAGTAAGATTAACTTAAGAGATAAATGTAGCCTTCTTTTGTTGTTATTTGACACTCTACTAGGCATAGCCCAAGTTTTACGATGAGTGATATTTTTAGCTTGCAAAAGAATGCAAGTTAGACAAGCTAAGCGAATGATAATCTTGAACATAACAGATTTATTTATAGCATTAAAATATAAAACATTTTAAAACATTGTTAAGAGCAAGGAAAATATTAAAATTAATGCGAATTGTTAGCACACTATTGTAATTTATATATGTGTTATTTTGTATATATAGTATATATATAGTTTTTCTATATTTCTCCATCACAATTCACTTGTTCTATGTGGGTCAACGTCATTGCAATGAGCGCTTGCACTTGTCGGTGTCATAGAACCCGTTTTTGGTTCTGGCACTGATATAGTCCCCCCATTGGAGGCTTAATTTGGCGAGTGATTCGCTACACCCATGCACCTGGGTATATGCACACCCAAAGATAATAACAAAACATCAAATTAAACAATACATTTAACCAGGAAATTAAGCAAAAAATCATACCAACAATATATACTTTAGAAATATTTAATAGAAAGCTAAGAAATCAAAACATTTCTTCTAAAGATAATTGTTTATTAATTAATTGATGAAATACTTAAAATATGGTACTATATTAATGCCATGTTTACCCTAAAAATTGTTAGCTTTACTGTTGTATTTTTTTGCAACTTAATCTCTTTTTGTTTATGACCCCAATACTAGTACTTATTTTTATAGTTCCAGTCCAAACTGTGAGCATTCATAATCAGCTTTGTCTACGCGATTGTCGCGCCATTAGTATAGGTACAACGTAGAAGACAAGAGTCCAGAGGAATGGGGCCTGTATATCCCAAGGGGAGATTCCGCCACAGCGTCATCTTGACCCCGTTTCCGTGGCAAGTTCCCTTCCCTCGAACGTCATCCGATTGGCGGGAGGGAGGGTATTCCGAGTGCCGCTATCAGTCCAAGCCGATCACCATCTGCCAAGACCCAGCCCCCAGCCGAGATCGAGAAGGAGAGCCGGCGGGCCGACAGTGAATTAGTTGCAAGCGAAACGGAAAGCCGAGCGGTTCGCAAATACTAGACATCGCTTAATAAATACACTCGTAATACTAGCGAACTATTCACTCAGCGAGAGTCCGGTATCTGGTCTTGTTATAATACGCTCTATATAGTCGCTGAGCTAGCCAGTTGCACTCGGAGATCACCCGGCGCCACCATGAGCACGCTGGCACTGCTGGCCTTTGTCCTCTGGGCCCTGTTTCTTCGCTACTTGCCGCAAATTCTTAACTTTTTGCGGCTACAGAGATTCGCCAAGACGCTGCCGGGACCTTCGGTGGGCGAACTGATTGCCAATGTCAAGAAGGGTGGTGAGTTTGGGGTTGAAAAATGAGAGGAAAATAGTTCCACTAAGTATCGTCTTCAAATAATCGAATATGTAATTAATACATATTTTCAGAGGATAAATAAAGGTGGTTTAAAGCCTTTAAATGCTTATATATTTTTTAAATATATATTTCATATATTTATAAATATTTAACTCGGCTTATTTTCACTTTAAAGCATTAGAAAGCCTTAGAAAAACTAACTTACATACTTCAAAAGTATATATATCTATAATTTATATCATGAATAACCATTTAATTGAAGTTATATATGTAAATCGGATGTGGCAATTTTGTTTGTTTGTTTTATTGTGAATACGAAAGCCGCACCTGCCTACAGAATGCAATAAGAATGCTTGTGTAATTTGCAAGCACTTGGACTTTGAACTTGTCTTATTTACTTTTTCTTTATCTATTTTTATTGAAGTTTTAGTTTGCGAAAATCATGCGAAATTTTCCACTAAATTTATGAGCTATCAAGGCAAACGAGATTAGGTTTAATATCAGATAAAAACGATAAGCAAATTAAATGTCATATAGTTGGGAAATAATATATGTATTAAAGTGTATTAACTATAATTGAAATCCCACTTTAGACATTCTCAACTGGCTGAAGGAGCTGAGGGCGAGGCATGGCTCCGTTTTTCGCATTTGGTTCGGCAAGGATCTTATGGTGATGTTCACCGATCCGGAGGACATCAAGCAGCTGCTGGCCAACAATACGCTGCTGACCAAGTCCAGGAACTATGAGCTCCTGGAGATGTGGCTGGGCAAGGGCCTGCTGACCAATGGCGGACAGTCCTGGCATCGTCGGCGCAAGCTCCTTACGCCGGGCTTCCACTTCCGCATCCTGGGCGAGTTCAAGGAGCCCATGGAGGAGAACTGTCGCATCCTGGTACGACGCCTGAGGGAGAAGGCCAACGGCGAGTCGTTCGACATCTATCCGTATATCACCCTGTTCGCCCTGGACGCCATCTGTGAGACGGCCATGGGCATTAAGAAGCATGCCCAGCTCCAGAGCGATTCCGAGTACGTTCAGGCGGTGCAAAAGTGAGTGTACTCGTATATTAATATTAATAATATATCTCATACATAACTAACAAAATATCCTTTGCAGGATGTGCCGCATCATGCACAAGCAGAGCTTCTCGTTCTGGCAACGGCTGAACATCTTCTTCCGGCACACGAAGCCGGGCAGGGAGCGCGGGGCCGCACTGAAGGTGCTCCACGACGAGACGAACCGCGTCATCCGGCTGCGCCGGGAGCAGCTGCTCCAGGAGCGCGCCGAATCCCGGCCCGAGGCCGAGCAGGACGACGTGGGCGGCAAGCGGCGTCTGGCCTTCCTGGACATGCTGCTGCTCAGTCAAATGGAGGGCGGCGCCGAGCTGACCGACACTGATATCCGCGAGGAGGTCGACACCTTCATGTTCGAGGGTCACGACACCACCAGCTCCGCCATTGCCTTCACCCTGAGCCTGCTATCCAAGAACGATGCCGTCCAGCAACGGGCCTTCGAGGAGGCCGCCGAACTGGAGGGTCGAGAGAAGGAACCCATGCCCTACCTGGAGGCGGTGATCAAGGAGGCGCTCCGCATCTATCCCTCGGTGCCGTTCTTCTCTCGCAAAGTACTTGAGGATCTGCCCGTGGGCAAGGTGACGGTGCCCAAGGGCGCTTCGGTATCCTGCCTGATCTACATGCTACACCGCGATCCTGCCAATTTCCCAGATCCGGAGCGCTTCGATCCGGATCGTTTTCTGCTCAACGAGAAGGAAATGCATCCGTTTGCCTTTGCTGCCTTCAGTGCGGGGCCCAGGAATTGCATAGGTAAGGATAACGAGGTTTATTTTATATTTTTTAGTTAAAAATTATCAAATCAAATTATTTATTTACTAGCTCAGCTTTCGGAGACTTTAAGAGTCTTAGAAATGCATAGATAAGCTAGTTTCGTCATCCGAATATTTATGTACTTGACCTTCAATCGAAAGTTTGTTTTCTTTTTCCAAAAAAAAAAGCCAGCGGAAATTTTCGAGCATTTTGTCTTGTCACAAAGTGCGCCTAATTAAGTGAATACCATATAAATATAGACGTCATTGCAATTATCTGTACAGAATTGATAAGAACAAATGGATGCTGTGGAATTCTGTGCTCCCAATACACAAATTCCGAAGGTCTTATGATTTTACCTTCAAGTTTCACTTCAGCTTATTGATAAGCTGAAAAGGAAGCTATAGCTGTGTTATTATGAGCTCCTAATACATGAAATCTATTAGGAATTTTTGTTAGAATCAATTGGAATAGTATTTGTGTTTTATATTTATCAAAGAATTAATATTTATGGCATCAGAGCTAAACTTTCCATATGTACCTGTTATACCATTGAAATCGCTTTTATTAATTGTTTTTCTGTTTTACTTTTTAGGCCAAAAGTTTGCCATGCTGGAACTGAAGACCTCACTGTCGATGCTGCTGCGTAGCTATCGCTTTTTGCCCGATGAGAGTCATCAACCCCAGCCCCTGGCCGAGTTGGTGACGAAGAGCGGCAACGGAATCAGACTTCGGATTGTGCCACGCGACTAGGACAGCACTTCTCCATAAATTTATATATAATATATATTAGTAAATGTTTTTTTTTTTTTAATTTTTCCTCATACTATTTTGTAAGGTCCCATCAAGTCTAGTTTGTAAGTCTTTCAGAATTTTCTACAATAAAAATTAACACTATTTTACCTAATATTTGTTCTTTAATTTCTATTTAAACTATATTTCAGTTTCCTGTTTTTGGATACTTTTTGTTATACAAAATAATAATGTAATAATTATTATGAACTTATCGTTATCGTCCACAACTATGTCAGTGGCTTATCAACGTTCGCGGTGGATTGGACCCATCATAGCGACCTTGGACTCACTCCCAGGGGGGGGACGGAAATAAAGATTAGACGAACGGCTGTTTTTTGTTTTGTTTATTTCGCTTTGAACTTTGAAAAATACAATCGATCATATACATATATACACGATTAGAGGTATATATATGTGCATGTATGTATATAGGTGCTGGGCTTTATTTTGTTTACTATTAATATTAATATTATTATTATTATTATTGTTAACATCCAGAACCAGCAAACAAAAAAATATAGTAGTTATATATATATGTATATGTGTGTGTATATATATTGTGTGTATCTCTCCCAATAACCACTACAAACTACATCCACGGACACACACCTAACATATTGCTCTCCAAAGAGTCCTCGATAATGTAGCCTCTCGTCTGTTTCCTGTCCGTCCCAGTTATGTTCCCTGATCCTTAATTCCTTAAGCTAGGCTCGATCATCTCCCTGGTCGCCCTGTCCTCTTGCTTGATAGAACTAGTTAAATTCCTTTACCATAAATATATATGTTATGTTATGTATGTATATAGTTTATATATTTGGTTTGTTCCGCGTTGCGATCGTAGCTGATTGGTTGGTGTATTCACATAAATGTCTGTTGGTATTCTATGTCTTGTCTTTACTTGGTATAGTATACTATATCCCTAACTAGATTGCCTTCAATTTCCGTTTTGTTCTGGTGTTTGTGTGCCGATCTTTACATATAATATATATATATATCTATATAGGTAGGATTACAAGCGAGTTCCTCTGTGTATTTTACTTTCTTCATTTTTTTTTTGGCCTTTGTCTGCCTTAAAGCTTAGCAGGAAACAATTCGTCTATGGGCTTAGTTAGTGGCGGCTAATGATATGATTTGGCTAGAATAAGGTTCAGTAAATACAGCTCAAATACAGTTAATTATACTATATATATATATCTAGATATATATATCATATAACTTTTATGTGGGGCTTTCGGGGGATCCCCGCGTACAAGCAGGCAAATACAAAGGGAATACTGCATTATTGGCTATAACTTTGGGGGCAACATATCTTTGTATTTTGTAGCTTAAAAACATTTAAGTATTTCATAAACAATTTGTAACAATTAATATTTTATTGATTAACCCCAAGTTGATTGTATTGTTTAGGCTTAGCGAATATTTATTAGATATTATTATGACTATTTCACATGGCTTTGAAATAGTTGATTTGGTTCTAGTTTAGTTCAACTTGTTGAAAATTTAATCGAGAACTTTTAACAAGTCGAAATTTATTCTTTTTAAATAGCAAACAATATTGAAATCATTTTATTTAGAGGCCAAAAGTGTGGAGTTACCCTCGCAGGGATCCCCGGAAAGCCCCGATTCTCTAGTGACTCCCAAACTTAGCTCGAACGAAACGCTGCTGCTCCGAGGCTGCTCCTCCTGGCGACTGGCGAGAACTGCCGCCGGGATCACAGCCACGGTATGCAAATGGTGCGGCACACATCGCGCCGGTGCGGATGAGGGTGTGGCTCCTCGCCCATTGGACCGCCACCGCCGCCACCGATATCCGAATGGGCGCCACCTACTCCTCCAGCGCCGCTGCCACCGCCGCTGCCACCTCCACCTCCACCTCCTCCTCCTCCTCCTCCTCCGCCAAACTTGAAGAACGAACTCCTTCGTCAGTGCTTGCGATGGGCCTGCGGTGAAGCACCGGCAATGGAGCCCGATGCCGATCCGGAGCCGGAACTGGAGCCGGAAAGGGAACCGGACCCGGAGCCGGATCCATAGCCGGGCTCAGCCTCCGGCATGGACTGCAGCACAGCGGCGACGCTGCCATGGCTGGCGCGCTGCTGCGACTGCGGGTGGCTCGGGTGACTGGGGAGATGACTGGAGGCGGACGACGACGACGTTGCCGCCGTCAAGGTGGAGGCTCTGGCCAGGCCACTGTGCCGCTTGGGGATCACAAACGGGGGCGGCGGCTGCGGAGTATACTGCGGCGGCGTGGAGTTGGCCGACGCCTGGCGCACAAAGGAGCGGGCCGCCGGCACCGATCCGCTCCTGGCTATAGCTCCCGTGCGCGGCGGTATAGCCGGCGGCGGTCCTGGCGGCGGTCCAGTACGGACTTTCGGCGGCGGCGAACTGATCGAGGCCAGGCTTTCCGTCGACGGTTGCGAGGGTACACGCGGCGGCAGCTGCGGCAGTTTTCCACCGGAAGCGGGAACGGAAATGGGTGTTGGAGCAGGAGCAGCTACAGGCGGAGCAGGAGTCGTTGTGGCCACATGGACGGGCATCCTGGCCTGCGGCTGAACTGTGGACATGGTAATGGTGGGCTTCTGCATGGGCACCGTGTGACGGATGGAGATGCTGCCCGCCTGACTCTTGCCGCTTATCCTGGCTGGAGCGGGAGTAGGAGAGGGAACAGGCGCTGGTGCTGCTGGCTGCTGCTGCTGCTGCTGCTGCTGCTGCTGCTGCTGCTGCTGCTGCTGCTGCATCTCCTTTTGGTCCTTTTGCTCCTTGTGTTGCTGCTGCTGCTGTTGGTGCTTCTGCTTCTGCTGTGCGTGAATGTCCTGGATTTGCGGCGTGATGACCACCGGATTCTTCTTCTGATCCTGACCGGCGGCCACGTAGGAGAACACGCATAGCACCGAGTAGCAAATCTGATCGGACTACGGAGCGTATACGTAATTTTAAAGAACTGCTATTTGCCTGCTTTTCATCAAGTTCGGGATTGAATATCCCTTTCTGGGCCCGGTACACTCACAGAAATACTTCCAAAATTAAAGGGAGACTAATTTTGTCGAAATTTTTTTGGTGTTTAATTAATTGAATTAATCTTGGAAGTCCCTCTGTGAACCTGAATACCAAGCCCTTGAATGGTTGGTGGTGTTTTTGGTGAAGTGGTTGGTGTGTTTGATATTTGTAAAGAATTCCTTCTTTTGTTTTTTGGGTTTTGTTTCTTTTTTTTTTGCACAACACAAAGGCAGAAAAGCATGCAGCTCGCAACAGTGGAAGTGGCAGTGGAAGTGGAACACAACAACCAAAACTCAAGTGGAAAAAAGTGAAACTTATGAGAGGAAATAAACAAAAAAAAAACAACTTTATAAAATTTATAAAGAGTCAGACAAGAAAAGCCAAAACAAAAAACTCCCTCTTGACGTGGTATAAACTGTTACTTGGTTGTTTTTATGTTTCGATTGTTGTACAGGTGTTATTTTCTTTGTTTTCATTTCTTGTAGATGTTGCAGAAGGTACATACAATATACAATAGGAGATACACATAAAGGATTCTGATTTTATTTACATAGTTTTCATTTTGGGGGTGAAGAAGGTAGATAATTCGCATTCTAGGCACGCTTATTCCAATTATTCCATTTATTCCAACGTTTCCAGCTGTTCCAATGGCGGTTCCAATTCCGATGTTGCACTGGGCTCTGCGGCGGTGACTGTACCTCGGCAGCGGGCGGTAGAGCCATTGAGTTGACAGATGTAGGCAAACTGCACGGAGGTCACGCGATGGAAGCTCAGCACGATTTCCGAAGCCTTCGGTTTCAATTACACATTCGTTTCGGGTTTTGTTTGTTTGTGATTTTTTTTATTTTACAATTATTTTCATGTTTATTATTTTATTTTTATTTGAGATGATGTTGTTGAGATGAGGTGGTGTGGTGGAGTGGTGGTGTTTTTGGGTGTTTGTGTATTGTTGTTGAGTAGTTGTTGTTGCAGGCATTGTTTGTTGTTGAGTAGTTGTTGTTGTTGTTGGTTGTCGTTGTTGACATAGAAATATATTCACAGAAAACGATGCAAAGAACGGAAACGGAAAAAGATAATGTATATTTATGAACGGAAACGGAAACGGAAAGGGTAAGAAAAGAAAATCGAAAAACAAAAAGATTGATTATCTCAAAATCGTTCATATATACAAACTGTCGGTGCAATTGAATGTGCCATTTTCATATACAGTGTTTTAAAAAAAAGTTCTGAATACTTGGATATTCCATAGATATATACATATGATATATAAACATGTATTTGTTTAAGGTGTGTATTTTGTTTAAGGTTGAGGCTAGAGTTCTCAATTGATTTTGTACAGAAATTTGCATGTCTAAGCAAGTTTATGTACAGTTAATCGATAAACGATTGTTCCGCAAGCGGAACGGGATGCAACTCGGAACAAGTGGTGAAAAGAACGAGATATAGAGAGTGCGAAATGGCTGTGGTGGCGAACGGTGGTGAGTTGTTTGTGATGCACAGTACTTACCATGCTCGACTGGTACTTCCGCTGGATGAGATTGCGCGTCTTGGGATCTGCAAAAGTTGGAAATAAAGTAAGTGTACATTTTGTGGTATATTTTCGAGTACTTACTGTACTCCTCCAGCACAAAGATGCCGCCCTTCTGGGTGAAACATTTGCGGATGTGGTCCAGGCGTACGAAGAACTGAAAGTACGGGCGGAGAAGAGAGTTAGTGGGCTTGATTCTTCTACGGGGAATTCAATTCTTCTACTTCTTCTTCGGCTAAACGGATTCAAAGGCTCCGTCGCGGAACAGAACGCAAGAATGGAACATAAAGGAGGGTGGGGGAGGTAAACGGAACGAAACGAAACTCAAGGGAACGGAACGGAACGCAACTTATGGAAAACAAAAAACGTAAGGCAAAACATAAGGCGGTCCAAACCAAAAAGCTTTCACACAAAAGTTGGTTGAACAGAGGAAGACTGGTTGATAGGCAGAGCGGGGGAGTTAGACAGAGATAGAGCGTTGGAGAGCGTTGAAAAGAGAGCGTATACACGTGGGCGGTAAAATGTGATAAATAATATTGGGGGGGGGGGAGCAATAATTTCTTTTTTTTTTAAGGTCGGTTTTAAATTTTTCTTTTTTTTTTTGTTCGCTATTTATTTTCTATTTTGGAGTGTGGTCAAAAGTACAGTTACCAAAACGAAATGCAACCAAACGAAACGGAAGAAAAGTGGAACATAAGCAGGCAGGCGGGCAGGCAAACATAAGCTGAATGGTCTGAAAAACTCTAATTAGAAGGCAAGGCAGCAAGACAAGGACACCAATTACAGTTAACGACATTCATTTATGTACATGACACGCATCTAGTTTTTTTTTCTAGCTTAGGTGGTTATTAGTGCACAGGACTAAGTGGAACCAAATGGGAACGGAACGAAAGATAACAGCGATCGAACGCAATATGAAATGGAACGGAATGGTAAGTAAAACGCAAAGAAACGGAACGCAACGGAAAGGAACGGAACGGAACAGACTGAGATAGAGAGAAAGAGAGAGAGAGAGAGAGCGAGGTCGAGAGAGAAAAAGAATGCAGCAAAATCAAATGAAAGTTTGGTAATTAGTTTAGTTTACTTGATTTCTTTTTTATTTCCATATATCTGACAATACTGAGAGAGTATGGAATTCTTTTAGTTTATTTTTTCTTGTTTTTCGGGGGTGGGGGGCGGGAAAGGGGAATTCTAATTAGCACTTGTGAGATGGTCGCATACTAAGTAGCTAGGATTTTGGATACGAAGGCGTAAGGCGTTGGTTCTAAGCATATATTGGTTGTATATATATTTACGAGAGTTGTTCACCTGAGCAACCTCAAATTCGGCACTAATACAAACGCAAAATAACTAAATTAAGCTACAGTGTTCGGTGTCCGAGTGTGTGTCTATGTGTGTGTGTATGTACTTCTCTAGAGAAGTTTGCTAGTATACAAAAAAAAATGTTAAACACACTAAGGGGAGTTGTTCTAGCGGGAGAGATCGGTTCTATTAGAGGTTAGGTTGTTCCTTGTTGGGCTTCGTCCTGTTCCCATTGAGACTTGATTGACGGGAAGGGGTCTTGAGAGAGAGGTTGGGAAACGGAAATTGGGAGATGAGTACAGGTGGAATAGGATGGAATAATGGGGCAGGCATAATTTGGCAACACATGAAACGGCATGCAGCATGTGGCACCTCGATTAATAAAACTAATGGACGTAAGATTGGTATCGAACTTCTGCGGTACTCTATGATATGGTTTCTTATTGCCCTTGAGAGAGAGGTAACGGAACGAGAAACGAAACAAATAGACAAATACAGGCTGGAAATGAGTGAAATAGAAACAGATAGAGAGCGAGAAAGATAGGAAGGCCTGGAAAGCCTCAAAAGCACTGGACAAATAGCGATAGCTTATAGGTATTGAAAGTGAAACGCCAGCGACTCAAACTGAGCTTAGCATTTTTTGTGGTTCTTCATTCGACATCATAGTTAAGGGTTGCCCTTCGTTTGCGCTTTCCGTTTATTTTTTTATTATTCAATTTATTATATATTTTTTTAAATTGTCTTAATTTATAAGCTACAACTACGATTGGTGTTCAAGTCTTTGCTATACAACGTAACGCTACACAAGCAAACTGAAAATAAACACTAAGGAAACTTTAAATGGTCTATGTTATTTGTGAGTAACAATCAGTGAATTTTCTGAAGCACTCTAGCAGAAAAATGGGGGGTGGGAGGACCTGGGACACAGGGTTCGTAAGGAAGATCATCCCAACAAACCCTGTACCCTCTCTTTGGCGCTGCTTTCTCTCTAAGTGAAAGCTACTCAACTACCTAACGAAACAAAAGGGTACGGAACTTAACGGAATGGAACGGAAGTGGCAAAACACAAAACGGTATAGAACAGCACAGCCATGTGTTTATCGGTAATTCTTGATATATCAGCCTCGATTGTGTAAGTTTGGTTGGCGTATTATATATGTACATCGGAAAGATGAATGCCTTTGTAGAACTTATTGTCGGACGGACATAGACAGATGTCAGTGTGGTGCGTTTTTTATTACTATTATTATTATTGGTTTGAGTATTGTTATACTATTGTTTAATTTTGTGAATTCTGGTGCATTCTCTGCCCTGGCAAGGGTTTATGGTATATAATTGCACTTGAGGAGCTTTGCTGTGGCATAGTGTAGCGTGCGAGGGCATGCTGGAAGCACGAGTTCGTTCTTGTTAGCACACAGTGTGACCAGCTTCGGCTTGTACGCACAGCGAGAGGGTGTGTGTTAGTGTGTGTGCCGTCTAATATAACAAAAAGAAACAAGTGGAATGGGAACAAATCGAGAAGGTGTTGGCGCAAATTAATAATATATAGTTAAGGTAATCTAATCGGCAATTCTGCATTAAGGTATACAAAGTGTACGGCTCAGTTTCAATTCAATTCAAGTTCAAATTTAAGTTCAAGGTAAAGTTCGAGTTCAATTCAACAAACAAACCAACCAACCAATCAATCAACCAACAGTTCAAAAACTAAAATCTCCGTTGGATATAAGAGAGACAGAGAGAGAGAGAGAGAGAGAGGAGGAGAGATCATACAACATAAAAGATATAGGTAAATAATATACATTATTTGGTATATTATATATTATTTGCGGTTCAAGGTTCAAATACACTATCAACTACAGATTTTTTGGTTTTGTTTTGGTTTTTTTTTTTTTTTGTCAACTGTTAATTGCCATATCGGATATATTTGTATACTTTTTTGGTTTTTACCTTTTCTTTTTTAGCTTTTTTTTTTTGTGGGTGAAAGTGAAGGATAAAATCAAGTGTTATCAACGCAAAAGAGTCCAAGTTAAAACTGAAGGGCAACGCAAACTTAAACATATTTTCTATATTTTATTATTAATTTGGTTTTTTTTTTTTGTGAGGGGTTTCGGTGTGGCGGGGAATGGGGGGATAGGGTGGGGAATTGGAGTAATGGGTGGTGGGTGGATAGCAGGGCTTTTAAAGAACAATAGTTGCTTATAAATTTAAGTTCAAATATAACAAGAAATTTGTTCATTGTAATACCTCGAAATCCTTTTATCGTATTTTCAGACATTTTTCAGATCGTATTTTTTATGATAGACATTTTTGTTATATCGATTTTCGGTTTGTTTTTGTTTCGTTTTTTTTTTTTTTTGTATTTTGTTTTGTTTTTGGGTTTTTTTTTTGTTTTTTTTTTTTGCGTTTCAGAAGTAGACCAATCATTTGGAATAATGCAAATCAATTGAGTTCGATTCGATTCAATTTCGGTTCGGTTCGGTTTCGGTACGGATCGGTTCGGTTCGGTTCGATACGGAACGTGATATATATATATATATATATTTTTGGTTGGTCCACAAAGAGGAGGGAGAGCGAGCAACGGTGCAGCGTTCCGCGTTCGACAGAGAACGATTAAACGAACAACAAAGAAAATTATAAAAAAGGAAAGTTGAGAAAACTGTTTCAAAACGGTTTTTCATTCATAAAATATTTTTTGTTTTTGTTCAATTTCTAATTTTCTGACAGTTTGTTGTTTTTTTTTTTGGTTTGTAATTTTTTTCTATAGATATTTTAAATAGATTTTTGTAGATACTACATAGAAACGATATGAAATGTGGCTGTTGTTGTTGTTGTTATGTTAGAGTCGCTTGCTTAAAAGGGGGGAATATTTTTTTTGATGGGGTTTCGGGGGGATTATTCGATATTATCGGCTTTACAACGGCAACTGGTGGGTAAAGGACACATGGCTACTATAGCTTAAATTACATTTGTTGTTTTCGTTGTACTTGTTGTTGTTTCGGTTATCATACTTAAGGAAAAAGAATTTGGCAAGAAAAATTGCTACCAAAAAGTTGGAAAGAAAGAAAAGAATATTAGAAACCAAATTGAAATAAAAACTGGAAATTGGAACCGATATGAGCGTAAATCTGATCTCACGGTAAAAACTTCTTATATATCGTATATATATAACAAGGAATTAAGATAGAGCAGATAGAGAACAGATACGGACAGAGTGGTAGATATATATGTATATTTAAAGAGAGAACTTCATATATATACGCATTTAAGTAATAAAAAGAAGTTTAGAGAGAGATTGAGTACCCAAAACCAAATAGATATTAAATAAATCAACGAGAAAATTGTACAAAATAAGCGCTTTTAGGGGATTTATTCTTCACAAGGACCATCTCAAAAGTTACCAGCTTAGAATATGCTTCTTTATCTTGGCTCATTTTGCTTTCGTTGCATTGCATTCTTCTTTTTCATATACATATACGAATATATGCAAATTTAGTTAGAAAGGATGAGCTTTACAAATTCGAATAGAAGGCAAATGAGCAGAACAAAATATACAAAAACGAAAGGGAAAAAAATTAGAAACTATTTCTCCGTGTTTTAATCCATAAAAAAACTCACATACATATAACCCTCAAGTCTTCGACATTTTTGTTTTTTGGTAGGTAGGTTATTTTCTATTTACAAGAAACAAGTAACTTTCCCAAGGTTATATGGAGCAGTGAGCAAAAAGTATTCGTTTTACTTAATATGTAGTTAGTTTTGGGGGCCCTATCGAGAGATACTGACGAGGGATCTATTTTGTATGTGATCTGGTAGTTATAGTAGTTAGTTCTTACGATATTTCAATGTTTAGATGTGGAGATGAGGGGGTTTTCCTGAGGGGGGGGATACATACAAAAAATCGATTTATTTAGTAGAACTCTTACGAACGATAATCGGTAATCGTAAGTCGGTGATCGTAGATCGTGAATCGTAACTCGTAAATTGTGAATCGTAAAAAGTAAATCGGTAAATCGATAAATCGGTTAAATCGGTTAATCGTTAAATTGGTAAATGGTAATCGGTAAATCGTTAATCGGGATATCGGTATACGGTAATTGGTAATCAGAGTTATCGGTTAACCAAGACAATAATAATAATGAGTTAAAAGATGACAATATGGAACATATCAAACGGTGAGCATAAGTAACCAAACGTAAGGATCGATAAGAATGTCAATCGTAATCGAAAAGGAATATGAAAAGGTTTCAAAAATGGGGATTTCTTATATATTTCTCTTGCTATTGGTTTTTTGGATGGCGTTATCATTGAATCGGTTAGGTAATAAATAAAATAGAGAGTATAATGAATACGGCATTCAGTACATTCACTAGCACAATATATGGGTATGATATAGATGGATTTTCTGCATATATATATTTTATTTTATTTTAATTTGTATTGGTTTTTTTTTCGTATATACTTTCACTTGGATCGATAAGAGATTGGATAAGATAAGAGATTCGATTGATTTTTCGATATATTTTTTGTTGTTGGATTATATAATTAATGACTTAGGAGTATTAATATAAGTAAATATATTTAAGAAGGCGAGTCAAAATAAAATGCCAAAACCAAAGCCAAAGAACCAAACGAAAGTCGAAAGAGTTACAGAGAGAAAGAGAGAGAGAGAGAGTTAAGGAGAGACAGAGTGAGAGAGGCAGAGATCGGTAAAGTATAATACGTAGTTAGAGGTTTTAGCTTTGGGTAATTAGGGATGTATAGGTGGGTCGGGTTTCCGGTCGGGTCTAACGAACTGAAACACTCGCAGGGACAGTGGGACTGGACTTCACTTCCGGCCTGGAATATGACACAATATTTATATATATTTATATATACTCTGACACACTGTCAAATGGGGGGACGGACCTACAATCTCCTAGGAATGGGTGTCTTTGGTTCATTCACATAACGTTTACATATTTTAGACATATCGGAAAAGCACAAACTGAAAACCAAACATAATAATTATATATATATATGTATA
>JAEIIG010007250.1:0-17013 GCA_018904695.1 Drosophila parvula | reverse complement strand
TTAAGATTAAAGTTTTTAGTTTGGGAAGACTGTCTACTTTTGAGGTTATTGGGTACATATGTATGTACATTATAATTACATATGTATGTACTTACATCCTACATAATTTTCCCTTTTATAGTGAATACAAAACTTGTTATCAAAATATTAATAAAAAAAACCTATTGTATTTTACATTATTTATAAACTTTACTACTTACTTCATTTTTTTTTTTAAATACTTTGAGTTAGATGGGGCAAGTTAATTAAATGTCTTTCATTATACATTGTACATACATATGTACATACATAGATCAGAGACCTACGTGCTTCTGTGCTTAGGATACAGATAACGCATTAAGCGCCTACACTCTTTTATTCTCTCAGTGTAAACTGCACCGATGCACTCTCCCTCTAGCTTTGCTCTCGTTGTAGGCACATCGGGATAAGGATCCAACAAAATAAAATTCATATGTATGTAAGTATGTACACAAATACGCAAAATCCGCGATGGGATTAATGAAAATTCGTGTATTTTTTAAAAACCTAATTGAATTTAACGGTTATCGCAAAAGAAACGAGAGTGGCAGCAAGAGTAGGCAAGTGGCATAGGCATAGGCATGGAAAAAACCGGAAGACAAATGGCCAAGAGCGGCGGCGCAACAAGCCAAGAGAGCAAAGAGAGAGAGAGAGAGAGAGAGCGAGAGTGGGAGCGGGAAAAACCGGGCTCAAAAATAATCCTAAGAGAGACAGAGAAGGCGCGCAAACAAGTGAATGGAAACAGCAGAATCCACTAATGGAAACAACAATAACAATGCAACAATTTGTTGCCGCAACATGTTGACACAGAAGTCAAAGAGAGCGGCAAGCGGTCGGAAAGAAAGCGGACGGAGAAAGAGAAAGGAGTCTCTCGTCCTTTTGGCACATCCCTCTCCCAATTCTCCCAATTCCTCTTTATCCGCGCCATGTAATGGCAATTGGAGATTTCATCTATGTAAGTATTTGCATTCACATTAGCATTTTGCTAATTAGAAGGATCTGGAAGATGCTGCAGACATGCATATGCATGTCCTTTGGCTTTTAAGAAGCCGGGCGGCTGAAACGTGGTCGAAAGGCAATTAGGGCTTTCAAGCGAAAAGATTACCTCAGTTGGGGAGAAAACACGTACAAGAAAATATACATACAACAAAATTTGTACATAAATAATAGATATTATTGTAAAAATACATACATATGTATGTATGTATTAAAATATTTACTACATATTCGGTTTTCTCACACAATTTTATATTGTATTTATCCTTAATAGTAATAAATCAACACGGAAATGCGTGCCGCCAAAGTAAACTCAGTAAGCGGCTGCACACAACGTGACGTATGAGTAATGCAGCCCCTTTCGCCTTAACCCTTCTGCGGCACGAGATGGTTATACCATAAAACCCAAACAAATGCAGGCGAAACATAAGGAAACCTGTGCCGTGTGGTTTACGCAGCAAGTGTTTCACCTCCTGAAATTCCATGGAATTTTAATTTGCAAAAAAAAAAAAAAGAAAAAAAGGACGAGCTAAATAAATACTCGTTCAAAATGGAGAATTAAGTTTGGCAGAAACAGCTTATATATAAAATATAAGGCTATATATATTTTCGCTTAATAAGTTTTTCATTTAATAAGTTTGCAAACTTGTCAGGCTAAGAATAATCAATGTAATTTAATACATAAACCCTGATTAACTTAAACATATTATTAAGGGTTACCAAAGTTATTGTGTAGAGTCTACTAGAAATTCCCAAGTCTGAATTCGGAGAATTTCTAGTATGGTATACATACCCGAAGTTTGAGAATTTACCGAAATGTTGTTACTCTTCCAGCAATGAAAAGAAAATAAAGATTTGTTGAGAGTGCGTGTTGTGTAAAAAGGGCGAGTGAAGACTGTTGTGTACGTCACATGAAAAATGTATAAATATAAACAAAGACACAGGGAACAGGAGTAACCAAACACTTTGATAACCACCCCGCGTTGTCGACAGCCGGTTAAAGGCCTTAACTTAACCCGCCAGCAACAGACCACGAAACGGGAAGCAAAGTTTAAATTGCAGAAGCCAACAAATATACAAAAAAAAAAAAAAACAAACAAAAAAACAAGCGGAAACCCTGCAAAAATCCTTCAAGGAAACAAGCATACACACACAAGTATTTATATATATTGGCAAACTCAAGTAAAAGGATACAACGAGAGGAAATGGGTAGAGAGGAACGTCAAAGGGTTAAACATCAATCAGATGTGGGAGATTCGTAATCGCAGCCATCAATCAAACTGAGAGGAAACCAAAAACTCTCTGACAGATTGGATGATTTAATCTTATTAACATGGCACACATGAAAGATAAGATATTTCCCAGTAATGTGTGGCTTGATTCCTTCGAGTAATCTATAAATCGATAAGAATAAAAACACATATTGAAGCTTTAAGATATTTAATAAAAGTCATTACGCCATCCATTACTAAGAAATCCCTAATACGGAGTTCTAAAGAACTAAGTGAACTAAAGTGATCACAAAGTGTGCACTTGAAATTCCCAAGTACGAATTCCTTTACAAGCTCGTATTAAACAACGTAACCGTTAAGGCTAATTGTCTGCAAAATGTATTTTATGAGTTAAAACAAGTGTAGATTGATCTATAATTCCATCAGCCGACTAAAGACCCTAAAATTAATTTGCAAATTCATTTTTTTATTTCAACTTGATATTGTAATTACTACTGCAACTCAGATATGTCTAATAATATATGTATTATTTATAATAACTGTTTGATTTGATCAAATACATCCATTATATCAAAAAATAAGTGATAGAAAAAAACCTAGTACCTATCATTGCAACTCAGTGTCGTAGCCCCCACAAATTATTCACAGCGTTTCGGATGAAATTGTCCCAACAATGCAATTTCAATTAAATGCAATGAATATCGCATGAACTTGACAGGTCAACTTATTCCTCGTCGTTTCTTTTCTACTCGGAATTGGTGTAGTCTGTGTGTAAATGCAGTTTGCGACTATGTATGTATGCATGTACATATATTTGTAGCTATATATAGCCCCTTGATTGACGAACTGACTGACTGATTGCCCAGCCAACTAAGCCCTGACTCTGACTCTTCATACTACATCGCACCATCCATCGCCCATTGCCCGGCTCTGATTATATGGGCTTGCCCCATCATCAGCGTCCGATTGTTGTTGCTCACGCTGCAATGCGGGCCTATGGCACAGTGGTCACGGTTCACGAATAGAACGTACAAAAAAAAAATGTACAAAATAAAGCCGAGCAATTTAATCTTTAAATGGGTTTTATTGTCAAATAGGAAGTCATTTTGCAGTCTAAACTATAAATATAGCGTGACACAGTGCTCGCTTTGATGGACAGACTATTAAAGGCTCTTGGTTGTATTCATATCCAATGGTTGTATTCATTTCTAATATCAAGTAAAACCAGTAATATCCACGGATATTGTGCCTCAAGCTATACGCCAGTCACTACAGAAATTCCTGAATGTAACTTCATAGCGAAATAAAAATAAACATAAATAAATAAATAAATAAAAATAAATAAATAAATAAATATTCTTTGCCAAATCAGAAACAATTTTATAATGCCTAAGGATGTGAATACCGAGTATTAGGGATGTACATATGCATTAATCGAACGGAAAAGTGCATTATCGATTTCGATATCCGGTTATCTGAAAGCTTTCTTACTTGTTGATTTAAGTAAAATTTGATGTATTTGACCCATTGTTTTGGACTTGCGTTTTCCATTAACATCGCACAGATACCAACGCACACAAATACGGGTGAATGCAATCTGCTGTTCTGTGTGTGTGTGTGTGCTTAGGCATGTTTGTTGCATGTCGAGTGTAAGAGAGTGCAGATAAACGGAGGGAGAAAGAGAGAATCAGAGGAGCAGCGCAACGATATTTGCAATTTTTATGCCACCTTTTATGCATAATTTTCGATTTTCGTTACGTTTTTTTTTTGCATTTAGCACTATTTTCCTCCCACATTTTTGTACCCCACGTCACCCCCCTTAGCAACACGACTCCTCACAATTTAGAGCCCCGACTTTTAACATTGAAAACGAACGTTGACATAAATGCAATCAGCACGCGCTGAAATGCGAACAGGCAGCGCAGACAAATGACAGATAGAATTGGAGAAAAGCGATAGGCTGAGAAATAAAAGATGGGGGAGGGGAGTTGACGGAGGCGGAAGAGGAGGAGGAGGGAAGGCGGGAAAGAATGACACAAATGGAATTGCAATTGTTCCTAATATCGGTCTATCGGCGATGACGTGGACCAGTCATTTACATTGTAATCGATAAAACGCGTTAGTTATCGGTATCGATATTGTGTTTTTACTCTTAATTTCATTACACTTCAAACAAGTAAGAAAGCTGCAACTGCAAGATACGCCAACTACGATAAACACGCGATTTATTCGATACATTTTCAAAAATAATCATGACTATCAATGGAGAAACTAATTATGACATTTTAAAATAAGAAACATTAATATTTTGCATTGATTTGGAACTCGATAATAACTCAATACTAATCAATTGAGTATTTACAGAGTATTTCAAAATATATTTACGATTTATGTCTAGAAAGTAAATAGCCATACGCTTCTCTTGATCAAATTCATATTTACGAAACTCATGTTTTTTTTTTACATATTGTAGATATGTATGTATGTACATATGTATTTGTATCTACAATTAATAATCAACATTCTCTGCTCTCCATCCGTACAGTTTATCGATTACACATTGAGGCGCGATTCAAAGAGGCGCGGCAGCATGGAGCGTGGAGAGCAGTCTTGGCTTAATTAAATTTCCTGTAAAAATAGCAAAAGTCGACAAAAAAAATAGTATGTATGTATGTATATTGCAGTTGCTCTTCTCCCGTTTACTTGCTGTCTTCCGGACCATCTCCTCCTCCCAATGGTCTTATTCTGTTTATGCTGCTGTTGCTATTTTCTTCGTAGTGTAGTTTCGATGCAAAAATCAATCAAGCTGAGTGTTTGCACATATGTACATATATAGGAAAAAGAAGAAGGAACGCTATATAGTTGAATGCCCGACTATAAGATACCCGGCATGCGTGCTTTGCCCGAAGCACAATCATATAAAAAATGATCTTGAAAATGATCACAGTTTCGCATAAAAAAGTTACTTGTGATGTCTGTCTTGGCAAGTACTGATATAGTACAATATATGTACACTCTTACTCAATGGGTATCGGAGAGGAATATAAAAATATTAAATCCAAACACATCCCCTTTCCTACTCAATTTCCACACCTATTCCTTCTCCAACTTGTTTCTCATATTTTCCCCCGATTTGCCCTCTAACACCGAATGACAAAAGCGTTCAAGTGTAAAATGCAGCGCCCATTTTTTGGGTAGCCAAGTGTACCGATGTCTGATGTCGATGGGTTCTCTCTGGGATGATGCTGTCACATCAGGAAAAATTTTAATGCACTCAATCGAGTCCGCCATACACTTTCCAAAAATCATTCAAAATCACAATCTGAGCCATTGCAAACAGCATAAAACACAAGCTAACACATATGTAAAATATAGTTATTTTATTTATTGTGTTTTTGATTAAAAATATGCTTTTAAAATTATTGAAAACAAAAACAATAATTTTAAAAGCATATTTTTAATCAAAAATAAATCAATATATTTAAATGGGAAGACTATTAATTACTGCTTACTTTTGGCTTAGCTTTTCTTTGTATCATCATTATAATTTCAACGTGACGTGTTCTCTATCTTTCTTTCTTGATGTTGCTTCTGCGTTTCGCTTTTATCAACAAGGCCAACATGTGTGTAATCAGAGTGCCGGCACTCTAATTAGCAGCAAACAAATTTCCAAAGAGGCAAAACCTTCAAGAGGGGGGTTGTAATATATACATACATACATAGGGGTTAATGGGGGTGTGTGTGTGCCGTTTTGAACTTTTCACTTTCGAAATGCTGTCTTCCTTTTATTCCGAGCATGATATTGTAGGGTAGATAACCGGCTCATTAGCTCTATAAGCAGGTTTGAGAATTAATCAAAGAAACACTTAATTATATAAATCCAAAAACTCCATAATGAAAATAGAATAGAAAAGTAAGCTCTTATATATGTATGGCTAAATCGGTTCGTCTGTTTATGCTAATCAAAAGTATACATATATTTACTAAAAATCCAACTTATGGATAGTTCAATCACATTGGAAACTGCAAAGATATTTAAGCTTTTGCTCCCCAAAGATACCATTCCTTCTCATTATGTCAGTAGATATTTAAATAAATCGATAAATATACTTATAAGTGAATCGATAGAATGATAAGTACAGCTTATATTTTTGATTTCAATGTCAAACTTCGATTTTTTTATATACAAATGTATAGAACGGTTTTACATATTTTTGTTCTAACAAATTTAAATAGATTCCATTGAAACCGATAAGAAACTGTATTTGTAAAGTCACCTTTCCGTTTTTCCCAATCAGAATGCATTTGGCTTATAGCTTCAGCTGATCCGCATACACAAATGCAAAAATAAAACACACACACACAGAAGGGCAAAGCCAAACAAAGACAACAACCGACTGCAAACACTTATCAGAAGCAAAAAAAAAGAGAGAGATAAAAATATAAACAGAGACACAGCAAGTGAGAGAGACTGAATGAGGGCGTATTTTTTATACCTGGTACCCATAAGGTACTATAGCTTGGTGACAACAGTTTCCGTTACTTAAAAATTATTACTTTAAAAATTGAATTACAATTGGATGATATGGGATATGGAAGCTATTAGCCAATAAAGTTGGAACCATCTATCATCTACATATGTATATCGCTCGGACTTGTTTCAGATAATTAATCGGGTTTTTCCCATCGGAGTAAACGTTTCAAATATCGATTCTTGTTTTTTTTTAATTTACTGCACAAAGTACCGGGTATATTCCAGACCAGAACACTCGGCTGTAGCTTTCTTACTTGTTTTCCTCGTCTGCTTCATTTTCTTCCTTTTTGATTTTGAATAAATTTGCTTTTGTATATAGACGGGAGCATAATCAGCAAATGTGCATGAGATGATGATGTTGTTGTTGTTTTTGCTCTTGATAACACAGCTCAAGTGCGAAGAAGGAGGCGGTGATAAAGGGGGCGAAAAATACTTATTGAATTGAAAAATAAAAAATTTCGAAATTTGGGGGAAAAAAACACCCTTACGTAATCACATTTTACCAAACATTTTTTAAAGAATCCTTTTTCTACGAAATTATTACGTTATCATTGATCTAGACCTTTCCTCCCCCTAGGTGAGTACGTAATATATGGACACAGCCCTTACTTTTTTTTACTAAGACTTTTCTATTTATTTTGTTCATAGTCTAAGATATTTCATATATATAATAACTATAGGGTATAACTTAATTATAATTATTATATTAGGGTATAAACTTAATAAGCAAACATATTCCAAAAGAAGCATAAGGAGAGTGTCAACGCTGAAATTCACAACAAAGTCTACAACACTAAATGTTGAGTGTCAGCGAACGGGTACCGATGATAACTCTAGAAACAGCTACATATGTATGTATAAGTACATATGTAAATACGTTTCAGTATTTTTCTAAATAAAGGGAACGGAGTTCTACAGAAAACTTCTTGGCTTTCAGAAGTGGCCAGTGTTTCGACCGAAGCGAAAAAAAAAGGGACAAGGACTATTGGGAGCCCACTAAAGTGCTCAGCTAATTTGGCACGTTCAACCAGTTTGCCATTTTCTTTTCGTTCTCTCTGGTGTTTCTCTACATCTCGTTTTTTCCTGTTAACTAACTTACTTGAAGGAGGACGAAGAAGATGGAAAGTGCATCTGAAATGTAATTTACATTGTTTAACGTGAAGAAAAAAAAAAAAAAAACTTTAATTTACTCAGTACACTTAACTGTGAATAAATGTCTTCACACTTAATGATAATCCAAACAAAATATTAACTTCTTCGGTTGAATTACTATTAGATTAAGCTAAAATTTCAAAGAAATATTAAAACCAAAAAAAGAACGTAAAAAACATAAACACTTAATAAGAAATTAAAGTTGTCACACATACATATGTATGTATTAAGACCTTCCTTCTATTGGAATTCTTCTTTTGGTTTTGGTCTCACGCTATCAGTATTTGCACTTGTAATTCCGAGAATTCTTAAAAATCCATTTATAAGCCATTTATAAGGGACACTAGTCCCTTTTTACTTATTTTAAGTGCAATACTTTTCTTATCAATTTTCCTTTGACTTTCCTTTTAAGGCAATTATGAGATTGCAGATTTATCAGCATTTTTCGAATAGCACAGGAAACGGATAATTAGGTAAATGGTAAGTAAGTATTTACTGTAAAATAGGGGTTTGATAAATCCCGTATCTATACGCTGAGCTGAGGAAAGAAAGTAAGACAAATTTACTGTGAGATTCCCAATATCGAACTATTACTCAGTTTGACATCAAAAATTAAGAACTAGATTCTATAAATGTAGTGAAAAAGTGCAAAACAAACAAATAAAAATATAACCAAATGATTATGGATTTGTTCCAGTCGGAAATCGAACCGTGGTTTGAGACGCGACTAATCATTTGAGACGAGTGCAAGCGAGATAGGCGGTTACAACTCCGATGTTACTTACAGGAGCCCAAGAAGCCTCTTTTGTCTGTCTGGCACTAAGCTATAATATTCTTGTACTTTAAGGGTAACGGGTGTAACTAATTAACTCGAGCAACTTGAAACTATAAGCGACACTGCCTTCTCATCCGCTGCACATTGCGCATACGACACGTTGGTATTTTTTGCTTATTTTAGGTTTAGTAGTTATTCGCATTATTTAGTTGAAAATAAATATTTATTTTAGATATCATTTTTGTATATTATGCATAGAACTCTTTGGTTTCAAGAAAAATGCATTCTCTTGCTGCTTGTGTTCTCTCTGTCCCTCCCAGTGTCTTTCACACTCTCTCAATCTTTCATTCTTCTACTCTCCCTCTGTCGGTCTATCACTCCCTCTGCCACATACACAGACAGCGTTAATTACAAAGCGTTCGCTTTGATTCCCTGCAAACAATTTCGAGATTATTGCATCGCCCATCGCCGATTGGAGTCTTCTCGAAGTCGCACACGCTACAAGATTCATGTATTTTTTTGGGATTTACCGATTTTTAAAGTAACTTCTTAACAAAGCAATGTTGCATAACCAGACATCTCATTATTATTATAACCGGTATTGAAAGGGTATTATATAGTAACATAGTGCAAACCAAACCAAAAATGTACACACATACATATGTGACATGCAGAACGAGCCATCTCCGATCCCATACATATGTATTCTTGGTCAGTATCACCAGCCGAGTCAATTTAGTCATGTCTGTCTGGTCGATCAAGAATTGGGGAAGAATTTTTAGAAAAATCGAATGATAAACATGAGAGTAATTCAGCAATTTCTACATCTGTGTTAGCACGCGACACGAAAACATGTTCTTAACATCATTTGCCTTCATTTTTCGACATTTTCTTCTGCCTTCTGCCCTGTTTTATTTAAGTTTTTCATTAATTTAATCATAGCTTAGAGCACCGTTAAAAAAAAGCTATCCACATCGGCCTGTGAGTTTTGTTTTTCTAAAAATAAGCGATGCTTATCTCGCTATTTACGTTTAGTTTTTGTTCATCTGAGCGTGCTCCTTTTTGCCCACATCTACAAAATTATTAAGACTCGGCTAAAAACTCTATCTTCTGTTACCTATTTACTTTTTTTTGGATGATTCATTTGGCTTACGAATTTTCAGAGTTTCCAGAACCGAAAAGTAGCGCATTCAAATTGAACACGTCGCCCCAATCCCACAAATACATTCGCAAAATTGAGACAAAGCCACAGAGGCCTCTCTTGCACACTCTCTCTCTCTCTCTCCCTGCCCCACTGTATCCCACACGCCCCCTCTCCCTCGCTCGCTAAGTGCAATACATGCATTTATGACCTACAATAATAAGCAGCCAATGCCAGCGAGTGCGAGCGAGATGGTCAGCTCCAAACAGTAAAGAGAGGCGTTGAAGGCGAGCAAGCGAGCGAGTGGGTGGTTGAGAGAGGGAGCGTGCGTGATTGATGTGACTGTGTGTGTATGTGTGTTATCGTTGGTTGTCGTTACCGCTATTTCGGCTTCGCCTCAATCACGCGACACAAAAACAAAAAAGAAAGGGAGTGGGGGTTGGAGATAGGGAGCGACTGTGTTTGTGTTTGTGCAGCTTGCGTTTTTGCTTGAGCATGAGTGTGTGTGTGTGTGCATTTTGGGGTGTTGTCATTGCAAATGCAATTTAACTCTCTGCCTCTCTTTGACTACCTCTCAGACCCTATTTTCCATCGTATTTTACAGTTGTTCTGAGTTAAAAACAAGTACAAATTTAATAGTTAACTGACTTTCTAATAATTAATACGTTTTTATGTATTTTTTATGTAACGTTTTCGTAATAAGTTTAATTAATATTGCATGTTTATAATATAAGATTTTGTTTATGGCAATTTTGTTGCTTTTTCCACATATGTATGTATGTAGTATGTGTTTAATTTATTATTATTTTGAATTATTATCTTATTCGTCATGCTGACTCTTTGAGTTCTCTTCTCTTAGGTTTGCAACGTTTCATGGCCTCTCTTTCCGTTTCTCTTCTTTGTAGCTCACGTGTCAGCTTCATTTTGTTTGCCTTTTTGTATTTATTTTTTTGTTTTGCCAAAAGCTGCCACGCAAACGGGTCTCTGTTTCTTACTCTCTCTCTCTCCCTCGCTCTTTTTCCCCCATTCTTTGGTAATTGTTTTTACTTGACAATTGGAAAACTACCAGCCGGTTTTCTTTCGTTTCTCTCTTCCTTTTCTCTCAGTCTCTCTCTACAGTTTGCTCTCTCTCTCTCTCTCTGTTCAATGACTTGGCTGACGTGTTTACTGGTTTGGCTTTTGTTGTCTTCTTCTGTGGCGTTTCTTTTCAGTTGTGTTTTTTTTTTTCGATTTACGGACGCACGTTGCTTTGTTATTGTTGTGCTGATGTCAGATACGAAAAACATACACAACCAAAGGCAGAGCCATGTGCAATGTGTGAAATGAATAAAAGACAACAAAAACACTATCTTGCTCCCTCCAACTAAGTCTCTCTCTTTCTCGCTCTCTCTCTCTCTTACTCTCTGGGACGAACAATGGTTGATAATAAAAAGCAACAACAAGTTGATGAAATTAATTGTATAATAAATTTGAGGGTATACAACTTGTTACTTAAAATTTGGTAAACAAAACATACATACATATACATATGGCAAAAACCAAATGTAAAAAAAAGTATTGTTAAAAAATATAATACTAGATAATAAAGTACTAGATAAAAGATAAAAGAAATTAAGAAAAATAAAAATGGAAAAAACAATTGCAATTCCCAACAGGTTCTAATTGCAAGCTGGTGGTTGCCAGTGTGGCACTGTATCTTAAGGTCGGTGTACTGTAGCAATAATACTGATGACGACCCTGGCAAGGTCAAAAACAGCCTGCTGATTGTCCTTACAAGATTGTTCATTTGTTCAGTTCCCTTTTTCTTTACGTTTAAATAGTTTTAAGTTCGTTACACAAAATAGAAGCGCCTTCGACTAAACATACTTAAACAAAAAATATATACTTATTTAATAGTATGTAATAATAGTAACATAATAATATATATTTATATAATAATATATAATATAAATATATTAAAGGCTGTAGTATACGCCTTGGAATAACATTTGAAGCTGACATTTCCAACCGTGCCATCACTTTAGTCCATCACTGTATGATAATTCAAGTTTTTATCTGGTACGATCTTAAGAATTAAATAGAAATAAATGATAAATAAATAAAATAAATAAAAATTATGAGAGCATTTATAAACTTACTTATATAGCAATGCACTGCAAGGGACATTTGCAACATTATTAAGTATATATTATTGATAAGAATCAATATATGTACATACATATGTACTTACTAGTCTCTAATCTTTATTTATTTGGCTGAAAATTTTCTATGGGACATATTTCTTTAAGCAAGAAGGATCAGACGACTGTATCATATAGCTAGTTTATATCCTCACTATTGTCTGTGACAGCTAACTGATCGAAAAAGCTACATATCAGATAAACCGAACGACAAAGACTTGACAAGGTGTCCGGCTCCCTGTTAATATTATTATTATTATTAACTTTCTCGGTACACAACCAACATTTTCTTAGCAGGCACTTTATCTGTCCCAAAAAATGTGAACAGTAAGGGCCGCTTGCTACTCTCAACAGCAAAGTAAAGATAAACTTATCGTGAACCAAATCGGTTATTTTTACATCCTAATATTTATCTGAACTAGCATGCTGTTAGTTATCGATTATTGCTGTATAGCATAAAGTTGTGCGGGTAAGGCGCAATCACAAAATTGCTTTGGTTTTCGAAACCAGAGTAGAAAACTTCTGATATTACAAAGATCGGACAATTCATAGCATATTCGGTGAAAATCTAAGAACGTCTGTGCTTATATATAGTAAAAGTTATGTATTTTTTTAAAATTTATTATATTTAAAAAAATATTTTAGCTATAACAATAATTACAACTATTGTATGCTCTTGACTTTTCATGTCTCAGTGCTATTATTTCGATAGGCACTGTAATTACATTTATTTGCCGTTGGTTGGGTTGGCAAAAGGGGGGCATTAGTCACTTGGGACAGTCACAGACTAAATGGCACTTGTTGTTCGTTCTTCAAGGAAAGCTGAGCTACGACAGCGGGCTGAGGGGCGTTCGGGGACCTCCCTTATTAACTTTTCACCGCCCGCAGTCGCAAAAGAAACTAAAGCAAAGCGAACGGCTGATAAGAAAAGTGAGTAATAATCGCACAATTCTAAGTGACGAAGTGCAGGTGGCGTACAAAAATATATACATACATACTCGTACATATACATATATAATATATGGACATGTGTCTGTTTCCAAGTAAGTAGCAAGGTAGATGGGAAACGAAAAAAGCTAGTAAGAAAGCTTCAATCGAGTGTGATCGACTGTGAGATATCCGGTATATAAAATAACTTAGTTTTATTATGCCCAAACACTGCGATAGACAGAAGAAAATGTTGATAAATAAAGCCAAATATTGCAAGGAACATGTTGAGGAACACCATCCAGCACCAACAAAAAAGTGGATGTTGCAGAAGTTCAGCATACATAGAAACATTATTTTGTGTAATAACTTCGATGTTTATCATCAGATTTTATTCAAATTTGCATATCACCTCCGCACAACTGTATTTATCTTTTTACCTTATACGATAATTAAATATATTTAAATATTAATTAAGGACTATAGATTAGTTATACATTTTTCATGTAAAAAAAATCAATTCTAAGTCAAACTTGGTCTATGAATGTTGTCACCAAATTTGGTATAAATAGCTCTGAAATCTGTTGTTTCACACGGGCCGCCGGACGGACAGACAGGCGGACAGTCGGACATGGCTAAATCGTCTTGCCTGGTGATGCTAATCTACCGGGGATGCTTCCTTCTGCTTGTTACATACATTCTCGGTCGCCACAAAGCTATAATACCCCTATTGGTACCGGGTATAAAAATGTCGGGTTCAAGATGCCTGCAAGGGGTCTCATGTTCTTGGGAAATAAATGTGTAAAATATTGTAATTCAAACTTGGCTCATCTGAAGGTCGAACAATGAGTTTGACTAATAAAGAAAAATATTTATTTGCAGTGTGCAATGTAGAGAAAAAGTAAACGCGTGGAACAAATACTAACTAACGTAAATAGATAATGCAGCAAAATAATAAAGCTTAAATACGCCTTACATATTGAGCCAACTTTTCCCAAAGTTATGTTTCCTTTTTCTGGTTCTATAGACAATTTTCTCAGAATCGCAAAAATAAAACCAAAAACCATAGTGCTCTTCTGTTTCTACGGACAAAATTGCTTTCGAGCAGATCTTCAAAGCAAACACAAAATAAGACATTTTCCCACCCTCTTGTTAAATATTAATCAACAGAAAAAAAACAGCAACAACAATCGCCAATAAGACGAAAATTTCGAAATAATTATTTTTGTCACATTTTCAATGTCAACGGTTTCATACAATTTTCAGCACACAATTATGCTTTCTTCTTAATTATTTGTTTCTCTTTCCAAATTTTGTTTTCTACTATTGCACTCTTAATATAATATATAAATTTGTTCGATTTTTATTTGCGTCACATTTAAAATTAAATCAATTTCGTGCTGTTTTTTTTTGTTGTTGTTTGTCTTCCTGCAATAGTACATTTTAATATCTTTCTAAAATGGGTTTGTGTCTGTAGAAATAGTTGTGTAATTTTTGTACTTACTATTTTTGTTGGCAAATATTTCAATATTAAAGTCTCTAATGGTTACGCGGACAATATCCTATAGTTTTCATATTAACCGTCAGTTAATTTGCATATATTTAATATATTATAATATTGTGTACATGAAATAATCGTTTTAGGAACGGAAACCTTTCCTAAAAACTCTTTAAAGTTTGAATGAGTATATGTTTATATAGATATATATATACATTTGTATATTTAACCATTTATCGAGTCGTCGGCACACATTATTATCTACTTCCTGGGGACTATAGTAAATATAGCAAATATCGAACACAGGCCAAAACCCCAAAAAGGCGTTCTTACAAACAGAGGAAAGAGAGGCAACAATAGCCTCATGTTCGCACAAATTAAAAACGAATTAATTTTTGCAGCAGCCGAATGACTTAATGTGGAAATAATTGTAATTGTTTGTCGACAAAAAAAAAACAAACACATTTTTTTTTGCTTTACTTGTTGATGTGTTTTTGTTGTATTTTTTGTTGTATTGTTTATTTTGGTTTACTTTTATTTTACTTGTTGTCTTGTCAAGGCTCTCCTTGTCTTTCAATTGTTATATAATAATCATAACTGAACTTGTTATACTTTTTATACTTGTACACTGACATATAGGCTATTTTTGTTCACAAGAATTTTGGAATATGCCAAAGTTTACTGACCATGGTAATTGATACAAAGTTAAGTAATTCAGTTTTTATTTTAAGGCCTTTTTGCGGAGTCAAGGTCAACGTGGTTTGTGTTTAAAATTAGTAAATCAAAACTCTATTTAATATATTTAATGCCACACAAAAATAAAGCCAAGGACAAGCAAGAGAAGAGGCTTGGATATACAGCTGTTTCCAGTTCTAGCAAAGTCTGTCATCAGTATCACTTTTTGTAACACCTTGTTTGTCTATTTTCATGCAAATATACATATATAAATTTTTTTTGTATTGTTTGACAGCTATATGTATTATAAGAATAATAAATAAAAAGGTCACCAATAATTTCCTCCCCCTATGTAATATATGGATAATACCTTACATTTAAAATCTTCTTTCTAAAAGTCAATCGAAGCTATCGCTTGGGAAATAAAGTCTTGACAATACTCGCTTTCAATGCAATTTTCACAAAGCTTTGCATACCGGGTATTTCATAGGCGAGTGCACTGTAGCTTTCTTACTTGTTTTAATTTTTTCACTTTCGCCTTTCACGCATGCAATTTAAATACCATATCTCTCAGGCTTATGTACAGCTTCAAATTAAATAGACAATTTTGTATTGCGACGCGTGAGTTATTGCTGTTGTTGTTGTTTTTTTTTGGCGATGTTGTTTTTACAAATTTATTGGGGTTAAGGCCTTCTTGACTGGCCATCACCTTTTCTTGTTATTGTTATTTTTTTTTATTGCATATTTATTTTCAACATCGAGCACATTTTATTAAGCTACTAGACATGTGTACGTATGTACATATGATGTTTATGTACTTTATTTATTTATTTTATATGCATCTATTTGGATTTTATTTTGAAAACGTGCACGGAGCAAATAAAAACAACAACGATTTCTCTTTTCTGTTTGAGGGCGTAGACATTGCCAAAAATTAAGCAAATATATGAGTAATGTTTTGAAAAAATAATTAACTTGTTATAACGTAAGGGTAAATTGATTTATTTAGAGGCAGTACCACTATCTAAATATATGTATCTAGCTTTCTTACTTGTTTTAAATTGAGTTTTTATGCATTTTTGATTTGTTGGCTTAGCTTTTTATTTACAATTATTTTCGAAATCTTTTTTGATACCTGAAATTAATATTTTAATTGGTTAGTATTTTTATTAATTTAGCTTTTCCATAATGTTGAATTTCTATATATTATGTCAATATATATCTATTTTTTCGCATTAAACAAGCAAAAAATCGTTGTCTTTATTTGCTTTTATTCTAGACAAAGAAAGTCACTCGTGTTTGTGTGTGCTGTTTTTTTTTTGTATTATTTTTTTTTCTGTTCATTTCGCACTGCAATCGCACTGCCGGCGTCGCTGCCGGCGTCCCAGTCAGATGTTCGCTTCTTATAACAAAAAATTCAAGGTCATGCGCGCATGAGAATTTTATTTTTGTTATTTCTTTTTTTGTTTTTTAATTTATTTTGGTTTTTATTTTATTTCGGTTGAGTGTGTGTGTGCGTATTTTGGTTTCTGCTAAAATACTAGCAATTGAAAAGGGGGTAAAAGGGTTGAGGGGGTGATAAAGTTTAGCGACCCTCCTTAGCAACTCGTGGTCTGCTCTCTCTTTCTGATTGCCTCTTGCCTCTCATTCTAGACCCAAGTACCGTTTCATGTAGGTATGTAAGCAATAAATATAGCATTATCGTTTCATTTAGTATTTATATACATATATGGTGCAGATACTTGCACTCAAAAATACATAGGTATTTCATAGTTGACCTTTTTCTCTAGCTATATTATAAAGTAATATAATTATTTTTGCATAATGCAAATTAAATTATATAATGTATATAAATATATATATATATGTTTATATACATAATACA
>JAEIIG010007229.1:0-11453 GCA_018904695.1 Drosophila parvula | reverse complement strand
TTTTTCGGTGTGTAAAGAGTTTCTTGACATACTGTATGTACATACATATGTACATATGTATGTATATGTCCAAACAGTAACTGTAACCAGTACCAATTACCAATTTGTATACATGGACTGTTTTGATGAAACAAACTTTCCTTATGTCATTGAATTCTTATCAAAGCGTACATACATACATACATATGTACATCATAATCGTGTTAATAGTATACAAGTGTTACTGTGGGCGACCGTCAAATTAGTGACGATAGGCACCAAGGCGCAAAGCAACTACGATATATTCACACAGAACTGAATATCAGCATCGGATTGTCAAATACTAAATAGCGATATTTTAATCAAAAGGTATTGCCTTGGGAAAGTGTCTTAAATCGCAACAAATCGCATTCGTCTATTCTCTTTCTAAGTTCAACGGTCGTGTTTGTACATGCAAAAATGCGCTCTAGATTTTGTACTAAACTTTGGTCTAAGCCGCCGGGGATTTATTTAAATCATCTATTTTTGTAATATATTAAGGTTTCCGTTCACTTCGCAGCTTTTCTGTGTTGTGTATTAATTGAATTTAATTCCCCATCTTAGTTGTGCTGCCTCTGTTTGTTTAGCATCTTTTTGCATTTCTCTTTGCACTTCTTCGCTTAGTCGCTAGCCGGTAGCCGCTCTCAGGCTCCCTTACTCCCGCGCTCTCCCGCTCCCTGCACGCAGCCGCTCTCTCTCTCTCTCTCTCTCTCTTTCTCTTTTTCTCTCTTTCTCCCCACCACTCTCAACGTAATAAGGGTACAGTGGTAATTAGTTAGAATGTCTTGGGAAACTGTCTGCTTTATTAAAACATGAAAAAAGCCAAGTGATGTCCCCAGTGATTTCCGTGCTGTCCGCTGAGGGGTCACAGTCAACGACCCCGCAGAACCCAGTGCCAAAAACGAACATAGACAATCAGTCTGTGTTGCCAAAATCCATCATGGTATTACCACCTACGAAACATATATTATATTATATGTTATTGCCTATATTCAGGGCAAGCAAAAAGGCGAAAAATCATAAATGAAGGTGGACAAATTTTAATTTTCTTATGCTTACATTATTTCATATTTTAAAATAAATGTCCACAACGATACAGGATCATGGATCCGACGAGGTGGTGTCCTCATAGCGTTTGACTCCACACTCAAGTCGGAAGTATTAGTGTTTGAGGAATGCAACGATGTGGATTGAAAAGCTATCTGTTAAAGGTAGTTTCATTTATATTGGATGTTCATACATTCCTCCTTTTTCGGAACCTCCTATTTTAGGAACCAACTTCCAGTCGCTGTCCAGTGGGTCGGATTTTAACATTCCTCGAGCTATTTAGTCTGTTTGGATTTCTAAGGAATTCGATGACCTATATGTTACAAAAACTTTATACACTTTATTAGGTCGACCTATCTTAGAGAAGATTCTGCGTTTGGAATCCACAATATGACAGAAAACGCATCGAATCAGTTTATAAGAACTTTTTACTTTTCCCTCTACGCGGTTTTAACTGGGATGCAGACGGAAGGTTACCCTCCTATACAAGTAGACTTCTCCGTAGAACTATGCTACGTATTACCTTCATCCATAACCTAATCCGTGGTGACGTGGAGAGTACTGACCTGATAGGTCAGGTTAATTTCCACGTACAGAGTAGAAATTCTAGATCCTATTGACCTTTAGTGTTTCCCCACTGTAGAACATTATATGAAATGCACGAATCCTTTAGAGTTTTATGTGCAAATTATAACGATATGTACCCTATAACCTTAAATGTAGATAGCTTTCCTAAACTAAAAACTAATCGTAACCAACTTAATACGCTTTCCTTCCAAACTTTACTTTACTTTCC
This sequence comes from Drosophila parvula, assembly GCA_018904695.1. Taxonomy (NCBI): domain Eukaryota; kingdom Metazoa; phylum Arthropoda; class Insecta; order Diptera; family Drosophilidae; genus Drosophila; species Drosophila parvula. Next base: position 9,592 of record JAEIIG010007229.1, on the reverse strand, counting down.
CCTATCGCACCTACTAACACCAAACCCTAACAAGCACGTGTTTGGTGTCGCAAGGGCCACTTGAGTAGTGCAACGTCCAAAATGCAAAAAAAAATACCTCAATCATCTCTATCCAAAACGTCCAAAATGCAAAAAAAAATACCTCAATCATCTCTATCCAAAATACATAAATTCAATTAACAAGGTTTGGGCGGCCTTTTTCAAATGAAAGTTTCGTTTGTCTGTCTGTCTTAATCAAATCGTTGTATTCGATTTTATTGTAATAAACAGCTCCAGTTAAAACTTATAAACTACTTAAGATACATAACCATGCTATTTGTCGTGGAAAAGGCAACTTTAAATACAAAATTGATACACAATATAGTTTTAACATAAAGAAAATAAAATTATGATTTCATCTAGCGATTATTGTAAGGCGTTGACATACATAGCTCCATTGTACTCGCTATCGCTTCTGCGCAAATCATCCCAATTATTTTCATAATTTTCGGTTTTATTAAAGGAATACAAATCTTTCGCTTTAACTTAAAATTTGTTGTTCGTGAATTGAATTGATAATTCTTGTTTTTAAAATGTTCGTTCTTATATTAAGAAACAAATTTAAGAACGCAATTGTAAGCTTGAATAAATTTATTTTGGTTTTTTATCAGTGTAGTTTTGAGCAAATACCGTTCATATTACTTTTTAAAAAGGCCAACGCATTTGTATTACTTACTTGCTTACTGCTTATTGCACAGTTTATTGATTATTGTTCATTGATCAGTAGCTTACACTTTCACTGTTCATAAGCAGACAATTCAACAACCAATGAAGTGCTATACGTTAGTGTAGGGTGTGGCTAAATTGACCGGTTGGGTAAAACCGACAATCCCTTTTACGAGTATCTTCCTAAGAGAACAGCTAAAGGAGTGCCAAAATTGGGCCTAATATCAAAAGAAAGCTCACACAAAATAGGAGAGATCCCTCATACAAAGTATTACGAATTATAGGTTATCGCCATTTCTTGATCTAAAATATCAAGAAAATGTTCTTATACACGCAGATGTGATTATCTGCGTACAATTGTTTGGTCTAAGAAGCGATATATCAAACTAAAGGTATGCTTTAGAAATTAATAATACCTTTATATTTTGTATTTGGTATATGTATATCTGAAGCACCTGAAGTTGACTTATACCTTGATTGTTATTTTTTAATGGACCCACATAGCTTCAGGTGAAGAAGTTTTTTACCATACAGTAATACATTTTTAATCGTATTAAGCCTGAATAACTAGATTCGATTATGTATAAACCTAAAGTATGGTTTTTCATGTTATCCAATTGCAAGATGTACGACTTTACAAACTTTCCAAAGTTAGATTCAATTTGGTTTATATAGTGAATATATTTTACCACATTTTTTTGTGTGGAATGCGCGTCTATTTTACCTCAATTTGCTCCATTTCCCAAAGACGTTTTGTTTTATTTTCCATTAGATGTACTAATTGAAATGTATCCATCATTTTGGTAGATAGACTATATTTTTACCCTGTATCTTTAGCAATTTATTACTGTGATAATTGATTAATATTTATAAAATTATTGTCTTGTATAATAAAGTGATTTTTTACGTAACTTTATTATTCAAATCGAGCTATGGAAAAGTAATTTAAATATTAAGTCGCCTGATAATAACCATCTACATATGTTTTGATTGAAGCCTTAGGATTATTCTTAGCCGTTTTTTGTATTCAATTTACAGATATTTGTAAAATTGTTTGTGCATTTTATTTATAAAGTATAAGAATACTTATTTTTCTTGTGATCTATGAATGTCAATTTATACATTACATTACATTACATTACTATAAATATTATATATATATGTAATATAATAAAATATTCGATATGCAAGGGGTATAGTCCAAGTCCAGTTGTTTATTTCTTTATGACCTGACTGGGTAAAAATATCATTGCCGTGCTGGGCCACTCTCAATTATTATGCAGTTCCAAAGGCACTTTTATGGTCGCGCTCCTTTGCTTAACTTGACTTGCCCCCGCTTTTATCAAGGTCACACCCACACCCGCCATCCTGCGACCCCTGCTGTCCACTCATGAGCTTAGACCTACTTGGTGTCTAATCAAGCCCAAATTCAAAACAACAAAGGCCATGGAATGGACACTGGGCCCTCAGAGTCGGAGGTGGGCGACAGAAAGGTCGGTCCTCTTGGTCACATGTGTGTCATGACCCTACGCACATGCCAACACACTGGCACAGGGTGACAAATGGAAAGTGGAGGACGAAATAGCCACCAAAGTGAGCTTTAACATTAAATTATTACCAACAAAAAAGTGTACAAGGTGCTACATACAAATGTATACTTTTATTAAATTAAAAGTTTGATGTGCGATAAGTTGCGAGATAGCAACTTTTCCGAGATTTCCATACAACTATACCGAGCTTTCCTACGGTTATAGAATATACGGCTATTTCTTATAGTTGAGCAATTTTGATACAATTTAAAATGCAAATGTAATGAAAAGTAACGAAGTTGACTAAATAACATATTATTTTTCCAATAATTTTTGTATCGTTCCTATGTCAGATATGTACGAGTATGTTATATGATATAGTCGTCTGAATTAATAAGAAATTGTCTTATCTCGAAGGAGATTTAAATACGACGAAGATATAATTTGGATCTGTAATTTGCCAACTGTTCCTAAACCGGCTAGGACTACCTGCAAGTTGAATACAGGTAGCTCAAGAACTGAGAGACTAGTTTTCGTAAAAACGGACGGGCAGACAATAATTTTACTTATATCAACATATTATTAAAAAGTCGTTTGGCGAACGAACAGAGCTGTTTTTTACTTTTATATCAACATATCACTTCATTTATTCCATAAACTGGCCTCTTGCAAATCCACCACTGAATGACGAGCACTGAACGAAGCGCCGTAAGCTTCAGTTCAGGATTCAGGTCCTTTAGAGGGAGGCAGGTTGTGATAGAGGCAAGAAAGACAGGAAAGATCCCAAAGCGGAGGTTCGCTATTCCAAACTAGCAAAAAGTCACAGAAAACAACATATCTTATATTATATAATATATATTACTTTTGCCATCTCTATCCCTTACGTTAACCTATTATAAGAATCTCTTTCTCCAGTAACACGATTAAGTGGCCTTGAATAAAGAAAAATAAAGCAAAGACTCACCAGTATTTCGCGCTTAAGATTCCATATACAAATGTATATTTGGTAACCGACGATCCCGAAGATAGCCTAGTTTTAACTGTCTTAGCTAACGGTCTTTCCTCTTTAACAGAATAGATTAATAAATAAACATAATAAATAAGATAATTTAAATTGAGCATTCTTTATGTAGGTTTTACGTCAATACAAAAGCCATCCATTTCTATTAATGATGAAAAAAAATAATTTATTAAATGGATGACAACATGTACAAATAATTAGTTGACATAGCAGAGGCTTTCCCTCTCCTTGATGAAAATTCAACATATTTAGTTGAGACCATTCGTAGGAAATAAACTGACATAATTTATGCGCCATTAAATTGAAATATGTCCATACCACTGCGGGCGGCCGCCGTCGTGGTGAAGATGGGCACCCCACACCACCCCAACAAAAACCAGTAGCTTAAATTTAATACACATTGTCTTAAAAATGAACTACATACAAGAATAATATAGATTTTATACTCAATAATATCAAATGTATACTTGGTATTATATTTTGGATGCATTGATTAAATTGTGTATTTCTGTGTATTATTTTTATAGTAATCGAACATTGAGCAAGTTGAATGCGGCAAAACATGACCGACCTACAGACGAATAGTAAAAAAAGTTTAAAAGATATGTGCTAATGCTTAGCTCACTAAAAATAAAGATATTGTTGCAGTTAGCAAAATATGCCATGGAAGATGCAAACCTCAGTGAAAATTGGCAATGCTAAAACCATTTCGTCTTCAGATTAGAAAAATAATGGGTATGAAACCAAAAATATTTAGACAATTTATTTTTAAAATCGGAATTGTTTTAATATTCTCGCGCAATTTTTCCAATGCTGAGCTTAGATAATACATCACTGTATTGATGTCCTATCCTATCCTCTAGGATAGGACGAACTAATGAGGCGTATAAAGTTTTAGCAAGATACGGGTCATCGAATTCATTCGACCACCGCTTTAGAAATCCAAGCACACCCCTGGCTTTATTCACCGTGCACGAAATATGATCTGTGATCTAGTCAAGATAGGATAAGTGCAATTTAACATTAGATACATTTACTGACAAGGATTTTTCATAAGATAGCACATGATCATAATCCCAATAGAGCGAGGACATTAATTATTCTATAAAGGACTACTGTCACTATTGCATGTTCGTCGGTCTTGCAGTGTCGCATGTCCAAGAGTCACAATCTGCTAGTGTTGCTCATGATACTTTGGGGACTATACTGGGGTGACCATATTTTGCCTACTAGCACAGACTTTCGCGATCCACTGAAATTAATGTTAGTTTTAGATGTTTCAGGCTTGGACACTTTGCTCAGCGTTGCATTTAACAGGATCAGCAATGCAGTATGCTTTCACATGAGAGCGAGAGCAGCAATGCGCACAGTAAGTTTGGCGTTTGATATTCAAAAATGTATTATCCTTGAAATACTTTCCCGTGATAGATTAGATACCCCTCTCTTTTTCAAATACTTGATGAAGTTGAAACAAACGACATTACCCAATTTCCTCAACCATCAACTTTTCAGAATGGTAGCTCATCATACTTACCTGAATAACCCCTTTAACATAGTGGTTAAGAAATTGATTAATTGGGTAAATGAAGAGAAGAATGCCCTTCCAATGAACAATGTGTACCCACTTATATACTTAAGTACAAATTCAGGTTGTGTTTCTTCTAGTCTGACAAATGCAGCTCTTGAAACTGCAGAGTAAAGTTTAAATCAATAAGCATCTGACATTTGCACTTATTAGTTAATGAAACATCTTACTTGGAACCTGAATAAAGAACTTTTCTTCGAGAATTTATAGTAACTATAAATTTATATATTTATTGTAACTTGCTTACAGTTTTCAGTTATTTTGTTTAACTATGTTTTTATTTATATCATTTTTGTGTTTTATAAAATCTGATCAGTTAGACTGAACTGATCTGATAACATGATCTTTTAAACAGACTTGATCTGATCAAATAAACAGACCTGATTTGAGGACCTGATCAGCTAAACTGACCTGATATATCTATACGTATATACATTATATATTACAATAACTAACAGCTAATAACAACAAACAATTGTTTGAATTATTACTAGGAAATAATGACGTAGGCATAGCAATGCTTTCAGAGAGTTTAATACAAAAAACATATAAATGTTTGTTTTCTTAGTGAATCCCCACCATCCGGAGGTTGCAATTTATTTAAAAAAAAACATATCCGCCTTATCCAAATTATTTGCAATAGCAAAACAGAATTAATAGGCATGTGAACAACTAATGTAAGACACAATGTGAGTATTTTCAGCATTTATACTGCATCCAATCCTGACGATAGTTCCTTTGAGTAAGGTTGTAATGATAACCTTAGCATTGCAGATCAATCTAAGGGACTATCAATTAAATGAGGAAATTGAAATGCAAAATCAGTCATGTGGGGATATAGTGTCCAAGTTAGAAAATGCCCTATTGAGCTCAGTTTTTCTTGCTTAAAGAATGGATCTTCAAAATTCTCACACAAGCTTTCCTACAGCTCTGCAATAGACTTAACTCTTATTATTAATATCTATTTAAATTTAAATTGAACTTAAATTTATTCTACAATTTCTAATAGTAATCACTTTCCAATAGTATTTAAAATAGTAAATTTTTCCTCTGTATTAAAAATTATAAATATGACCACAACGAAATTGTTAAAAACTTTTTAAATTTGCGCATTACAACAACAGAAAATGTAATATCGACAACTAAAACAATTTAATTAACGCTAACAATAACTATATATACCTATGTGACAAACTTTTTAGATTAAGACATACATACAGGTAGGCAAAAATATTAAAAATCTAAGCTACATTCAGATGCTATTGAATACATTAGTAGTACTGAAAAGCTCAATAATTATTTCTATAAATAAAGAAAGGATAATATGAACAAATTAGCTGAAGCGATTTCAAATCCATCCTCCTCAAGTCGTCCACAATTCACTTTAATCTTATAATGTGTCCATTAAGAGTCCTGTGCAATAATATAATTTAACAAAAATGTAGTTAGTGCTAATTACCTAGATAGGTTAATTGGTGCCAACAACTCTTCATCAAGAAAACAATATCAAAATCAAATCAAACTAATATGCTCTTTCAAATGCTAAGTGGTTGCCATTTTGGGGTAAATCCAAGCAAATCATTGCTCTTTAACAAGGCCTTCGTCTGAACAAGGTATGAATACGCTAGCTAATCATTTTTCCAATATTTCGAAAACAGTCCAAAATTATATAAATACGCATGGCGGTTTTCATCTTAGGAAGGCTTATTAAATACACACCAACAAATATTGTTTACAACCTCGCAACTGAACTTCCATTCACATGTAGGATTATATTCCTGTTAGATATTCCTTCTTAGCTATAAAAAAACTAGTGACGGCAGAGTGTATTCCGAACTTAAAAAACATCTTTAATAACATTGCCCCCTTATGTCTCTTGTCTTTATCTTCACGGACGATTTCGTTGGATACAAACTTTTTTAAAGACAAAAGTACAAACAGAAAAAAGGCTAATTAAGCTCAAACATGTTCTTTATTAAATGAAAAACAAAATGTAATAATATCTAAAATGGCGCCAAAGGCGATTCGTCCTAAAAATTTGAAAAATTTTCACAAAAATTAAAAAAAAAATCCTTTCTCAGATCTAGAGCGATTTGCCCAAAATATGGGAATAACGTTTCTAAAAGTAAAGGCGAATTATTAGATTTAGAAGATATTTATTAGCTTTAAGGCTACTTCGCAATTAAAATGAGAAACATTTTTCTACATTTATGGATATTATTTCTTTTGTATATCAGTATATATCCGAATGACTCCAATAATATCGGAAGATTCTTAAAAAAAAGTGGGAAGATGTCTCGAACGGTTCCACGTTCACCTTTCGCCACGACCTTTTGAGATCGACTTTAACTACAAAAATACTATTATTATTTTTATTCAAATTAAAATTATATATAAATAAAGTTTTTGATTAAAATTTTCAAAATTTTATAAACTACTATAAAGTAGTCCGCCTGCTTTTTCCTTTTCTTTTTAAAAAAATAGCTTTTGCTAGGAAATAAAATTGATAAAAATATTACATTTTTAAAATTATTTTTCTCTTGAAATCTATATTAAATTTTTTAAAACATTTTCTTACACTTGTCTCAGCCAGGCCAAACAAGTGCAATTCGTCCTTGAATTCCGAAAGGAAATCAACGAAGCCCTAAATTCGAGGAAAACAGAAATGTTAACCCCAAATTGTATTTATAGTGACTTCCCTTAAAGATTTCTTATTTGTAGAACATTTTTCTTAGTTTTAGAGCGATTATTTGTTAGGGCAATTTTTCTTAAATATAGAAAAATATTTGTATGAGTGACGTTAGCAATTGGAAAAAAATCGAGATACACCGATTCCTTTTTATTCGTCAGATGCACTCTCAACGATGCAGTCAATCATATGTTTTCTCAAATTAAAGTGGTTTGTTCTCTTTTGATCGAAATATGGGTTACTATCTTCTAAAAGACCTCTTCAACCTGTTATGAACGAAAACAATAGGGCTTTAAGCGGACACGAATTTGATAAATATACCTTATCCAAAATGAAAGTTTACAATAATCTCCTTGGCGCCTCTTGTAATACAATTGAAGCCATCTCGCATGGATTGCTTAAATGCACAAAGTTCTCACAAATAACAGAAACTTATCCAGCACTGCTAAAGTACAGTGATATATATCGATTGATCGGACAAGAGCCAATACAGAAGTGGATATCGATAACAGAATTGGTACATAACGCTAACATACTCATTAAATATCAACTGATATGTTATACTCGTACTTTTAAGTATTTTCTCAGTAAAATAGATTTTTTATAATATTTCCTCCTAAATTAATAAGCATTAAGAAATTTTTAATTCTCGAAAGTATAGAATTCATGTAATAATATTACAAATCCTTGGCGATTTTTGTTTGCTGTGTATTTTGAATAGCAATTATGTTTGAAAGAACAGTAGATGAATGAAGATATTATTTGTTCTTTTTATAAAATAAATATTTTATAGTGAAATTAATTCTTCCGATTATTTCTAATATTAATATAAGCTCTGCGAATATCAATTCATTCGTTTTTAGATTTCGTTTGGTCGTAAAATTGGAAACCTACCTAACCAGGCTACTCGTTCCAATAACTGTCAAATTCCTGAAGCTCTGGCCTCGTAACTAAGATATATATTTACAGTAGTTCGGAGAACAGGAATAAAACAACACGGAAAAGCTAAATTTTTTAACAAAAAATAAATTACCTGGAAAAAATTTCTAAATTTTTAAAATTTTGAAGCCGACGAAGTAACGAAAAGTAGACAATATACGAGATGTCGAACAGGTTGTCCTTCTGGAACGGTCAGCCGGTGACCGCGCCGATCTATCCCCAGATGGGTGACATTCAGCAGATAAACTTCAACGCTGCGATGCATCGGCAGCTTCAGCAGGCGAGGTGCTTTTCTGGAGGAACTGGAGCTGGACATGGACTGATGCTGGGAATAGGGGACTTCCGGTATATGCGCTGTCCAGCGATGCCGACAAACTTCCTTTACCAGCCGCAGTTCCAGTACGGTCCCTGCATTGAGAATGGGGAGGCCTTTTGCGCCTACAACGGAGTTAATGCCAGCACTCAGGGAGGCGGCAACTTCTTGTAACAACGGGATACCGAGGTACCAAGATGCCAGGATACCAGAAGCTTAATATACACTACAATAAATATTTGTTATTTCGTTATTGCTGCCTCTCTACCTTTGAAATACTTATAGCACTGCTGCTCCCCAATGACAGCAGTAGTAAACCGCTGGCAAGGATAGATTTCGTATATATGACAAAGTACAGAATCAAACCATACAACTACAAGGGTGTAGCTAGCATGCGGTTGCCACAACTGTCCACATTATCTAGGGTGCTCCAGAAAGCAATAGGTATTTTTAAAATGTGTATAAAAGTATGCAATGCATTGCTCAGGCACCAAATTCAATGTTTGTTTATTTTACGAAATAAAATGAGCAATGGAACTTAGCCATAAACTGCAACAAGTCGGCATGCGTCACTTTTTCCCTAAGAATTGTGATCGACATCGTCCATTCGTTTAATGGTGACACAATTAAAAACGCCACCTCTCACTGCTACTTGGGTGTACACTTGGACCACCGTCTCATATGGAACACCCAAATCATGGCAATCAAAGGTAAGTGCGTTCAAAAACTCCAGAAGCTCGATTGGCTCCTAAGCTCCAAAAGCCTCCAGCTTCCAACGAAGGTTTTGCTCATCAAAGCAATTCTCACGCCA
>JAEIIG010007223.1:0-41697 GCA_018904695.1 Drosophila parvula | reverse complement strand
TTGAGGTGTGGTTGTTGATTTCTTAGACTGGCTAGAGAACAGACTGCGTTGTCTCTGGCTGCGGCACATCGACTTTATATACTTTGATGCAGTGCAACCAAAACTGTTGACCAAGCACTGACCAAGTTTTCGGTCTCCAAGCCAATGTGTAGGGGGCTTTTTTGCATGGCCAACAGAAATTAAAAAGAACAAACATTTCCTCTACTCTTTTTTGGGCCACTGAACTTGTTGAGTAAACAAATTGTCGCTGGGTACATCTTACAAAAGAAAATGCAATTGATGAAAAGAAAAACGGAAACAAGCTTTTACTTATATTAAAAAAATAATAATATTTTTATATATGATAAGTAATAGTAAAGTAGTATAATTAATACATTTAATCAGAGTCTTTTATAGCTTAAATTTTGCTTATAAAAGTGAGTTGTACTTAAGAATGTTGATTGCGATTATAACTCTACATTATTATTGAAACAATGCCGACGTCTACAAATTCTTTAGCGTCTTATAAACCAGAAACCAAATTGATCGCTTAGTCGCTTTACATAACGATATTTGACATTTGATGACTTATAATCACTTTTAAATTTCTTAGATTTTCGTGGAACATTAGAAATAACCGTGAGGTGTTGATCTATATACTTATGTGGGTAAGGTCGTGCTATCTTTGTCGACTGCATACGAACGGTTACTCTCTCGGTGTAAGCAGAGCTCAGGCAGAGCAACTTGCAGATAAATAAATAAAGCTAAAAATGTAGATGCATTTGTTGCATATTAAGGATAGGGTGTGTAACAACTATAGTAGTTTATAAATGGCGAATGCCCAGATCTAATCGTTTGACTCAAACTCAAGATTATGAAAAACAAACAAAATTATATTGTCTTCAAAAATATGTCAAATAAATATGGTTATTCAACGTGAACTAAATTTAAGTGTCAAGTTGGTTGGAATTTGCGTTAAGTTGGTTAAAATGAAGGCCGCTGTGCGTTTATCACACAGAGTGCTTCAGCATCACATGATATACCGAAGTCTTCATACTCCAGCAGCGGCAGACTTGGTGGATAAGACCAAACTAAGTTTGAAGTTGAGGGATAAACTGGAGCACTCCAGAGAGTTAATAAAACGAGCAATGACGATCTATAAGCCCAATGAGCTAATGCTCTGCTTCAATGGTGGCAAGGATTGCACGGTGTTGCTCGATATAGTGGCCAAAATGCAGCCAACTTTGACGACCCTGCGAGCTGTATACGTCAAGTCCCCGGATCCTTTCGACGAGCTGGAGCGGTTCATCGATAGCTCTACTCAGCGGTATGGACTGGAGCTGCAGCGGCGTGAAGGGTTCATGAAGTTGGCCTTAGAGCAGTTAACACAAGACGATCCCCAGGTGCGGGCCATGTTCCTTGGTTGCCGGCGCACCGATCCCGGCTGCGGGATGTTCCCCGAGATGCTACCCTGCGACAACGGCTGGCCGGCGATCATGCGGATCTTCCCGCTGCTGGAGTGGAGCTACCACGATATATGGAGCTACCTGCGGGCCAACGATCTGCCGTACTGCTGCCTTTACGATCGTGGCTATACATCTCTGGGAGATCGATCCTCAACCGGCTTGAATCCAAGTCTGCTGATCTATGACGGCAAGCAGGGTAAGCTGGTCTATCGGGCCGCCTATGAGCTCGAGGACACTAGCAAGGAACGGGCCAGCAGGGATGATGGACGAGGTCAGGTTCAGAAGGCTGTTGGAGAGTCCAAGTGAGAGGCAGTACCTGGACGTTGAGCTCAAGCTCAAGTTGCATTGCTCTTGACATGTTTCTCTTGCCTTACTTTTTGTCTTTTGCTCAATGTGGGTTAATGTGAAGCAGCAAGTGTCAGCTACTTAGGTTCTTGGGCAAGACCCCATTCGACTGTTCCACGTTTTCAAGCTCGTCAGACAATTTGGCAACCTAAGCAGCCCAGTTCAACCTTTAACTTGAATGGCGTATAAGAGAAGTGTTGGAGCCTTGGCTTTTAAAGCTTTTTCGACACGAAAGCTAAGGATGAGCTTATTTCCAAAAGAGCTTTTAAAGAAAGGAGTAATGTGTATCATTCCAATATATATTTATAAATGAAGACTCATCTTTTATTATAGTTATTCAAATTTAAAGCACTCAGTTCTAAATCGATCGAATTTAATTATTATAGGTCTATAACCAAAATTAGGTATGTTTAGTTGCGCTGTAACTAAATAAAATTAAAGAGTTCATTATTTAACACCTTTATGGATCCACAATTAACAAGCTGTTTACCCGGGAACGATGTTAAACATTGAAGCAATAATATTTTTTGCGAAATATGCAATAGCAACTCATTCAGCTCGTTGGCAAAGTTTTTTCAGCTTCTGTATTCAAAATTAAGCTTACCAATAAGCTGCAGTAATGTATAATTTGATTGACGTGAATTTATTATTGAATGATAAAGCACACAAAACATAAATATATCTAATTAAATGTAGAATTTATTGAAAACAAGTAACGAAAGTTGAATTCGGTCAGAGCCAAGGTCTGTATACCTTTTAATTCGGTAGTTCCTATAGCAAGTATACATGGTAAATGTACTCCTATTTAAAATCTGCTCTTATGATCATATAAAAGAAGCGTATATAAGCTTTAATTTGGATATCTTCAAAAACAGCTAAAATATGCCATTTTGCCCAAAATATCTGGCCTAAATGGCATATTTTCGCTATATGATGACGTTTTTGACGTAGTGGTCAGATTTCGTCATATATACTGCTTGCAAAAAGAATAGAACAATGTTAAAAGATTCATTCCGATAGTTCTTAAACTGAGAAGCTACTTTGCGTTAGAAACGAAAGACAGACGGACGTCGGACATGGCTAGATCAACTCGGATTGTGATTCTGTATAATATTTATTTTTTATGGGGTTGGACATGCCTCCTGCACTGCTTTGCAAATACCAAGACCTTCTGCAAGGGTATACAAAAAACAAAACAAAAAAATACAAAACCTTTCAAAATAAACTTAGGGTGGGGAAGATTTGAGGTTACGCATATATATTCTTTGCATATTCCATTTATTTACTTAATTTTCATAATTTAAAATCGAATTTTAACGAGGAACCACAGTCTCTGCAGATTGCTTAAGACCTTTAACAAAATACACATAGTCATCTCCCGTCTTATGTTTGTCAACGATTGAAGTTGGTGATGTGGTTTTGGTAGTTCCCTCAGCCCCCACCAGCATCAAATGATCTTGTCTATCGCATCCTTTTTTTGACTCATCATTTTCAGGTGCGTTGTCATTCCGTGCTGGCTGTGCTGGCTGCGACGGGGACTCCAATAGATCTCGGTAAACTTGCCAAAGATGCTGATCCTCGGAGCGGTCTAGCCAGTTCAGTAAATCTTGAATAGTTTTATCGTGTCGGTGGGCCAACTGATCATCGAATGGCGGATGCTTTCGAGTGGCGAACTGGGCGCGGTAAGTTGTTTTGTTCGCTTTTGGGGTGAGACCGACACGATACCAGTGCTGGTCCTTTGGATCCTGACCCAACACGGAGTACTCGAAGTCAGTAGTGGTCGAGGCTGTCCCCTGCGCCTGCAGTCCATGGTATTTATTGGTGGTCATGTTGTTGGCATCCGATAGGGTTTCATGGCCACTAAATCTGAAACTTTCACATTTTAGTACGTTAAGGGCTGACAATGGAAATATTTACCCCAATTGGCTATATCTGGGCAACTCGTTGGGCATGGCCATTCCGCCACTCGTCATCATCAGGCATAAGACAATGATATCCATATGGGGGGGCTTGTTCCACATTTCCATTTTTGCTGAGTGTGACAATGTTGTCGACTTCACTGGGTTATATAGTGCAGCGATAGTTCTGGCTTTCGTATCGCGATTCTTTCCAGTCGCTGGGGCTTCAGGTTCGGTGTAAAAACCGCCGTGTAAATGAAGCTATAATTGCTTCGAGTCGCCAAACGGAAGTACTCAGATACCTAATGCCCGCGATAGAACGTCACGTTTATGGTTCAAATGACAATGTTTACGAATTAGTAAAATTAGACAAGGAAATAAAGTAATAAAGTGGAATAAATTATTAATAGGTGATTAAGCATAAATCTGATAGATTTTATTGGGGCATAATGGATACATTCATCATATTTTTCAACCAGAAAAATTTGTCTTCATTTAAGATTTTTGGTAATTAAGTCGGGACCATTTGGTCACGAAAGTAGCTTTAGCTTATTTTGGCATTATTATTCTAGATTAATAATTTCGTTTATTCTACATTCAAGATTGTTATCTTGTTTCATGATACAAAACAATATACAAAATAAAATAATAAATTAAAGATAGAGGTAAAATAAAATGACATGATAAAGTGATAAAATAATCTTAAAACATGACCCAATTCTCATATAAAGATTTACTAAATTCATAAAATAAAGGTTCTTATTGATATAATTTGAATGAGCTTAATACCAATTAATATTATTATTATATTATATTAATATTAAATACAATTTCAACTTTTCCACCTTCGATTGACGCATGACTATTGCAAGGAGATACAGGAGATCTCCTCTGCGAAAAGAAAACTTGCATCCCAAATCAGTACCTATTACATTCAGTAGATGCAAGGATCAAATAAGAACTATTGGGTTGAGTGTTGGGATCTTTTATACAATATATTATAATTTATAACTTAACCGATTTAAGTAATTATCTTAATTTGTATTATCCCTACATGTACATATATGGCAACAAGATAAATATTATATTAATATTTAAGTGGATTTATTAGATGGGAATAAATATAACTATACTACTTCTATTTGGATTTAGAAGAAAGGTTAGTATGATAGTATCTCTTTTTATACCCTTGCAGGATATTATCGCTGATGCCCAAGGAGATTACTATATAGAGAAAAATCTGCTCTAATAGTCCGATCAGCACCATTCATGTATTAATTTATCAAAACGTATTTGTAAACTGCACACAAACAATTTTCAGAAGCAAATGAATTTAGAGAAATGGGAGTGAAAGAGCAAAAATTAAGATTTTTAAATTATGAGAGGTTGGGGCCCGCGGAACAAAAGTCCTACAAAAATTAAAAAAAAATGTTTTCTAGCTTTTATCCGTTGAATAAATACTATTCTTATAACAAAATCTAAATAAACGCGACAGCTTTATAAATTAGACGAATTACGTCCAAACCGCCCCAATAGCCCAACTTTTCGTTTCGTCTTCAAGATAATCACAAACGTGTTAGACTTTCGCACGCGACACAGACAAAAGTCACTTTTCGAAACCAGTTCAGGCACTGAGCTAATCGTGAAGAACATACTTTTGCGGTTAATTTTAAATTTTAAATTTTAGTTATCATCTTTCAATAAAAGTTTAAGAGCCACATAATTAGAGTCAAAGTCAAAGTAATTTACCAATGACAAATGGCATCGAACATTTAATGAAGATTTTCTTAGCTATACTCAGACTTTTGCGACTGATTTTTTATTGACTATGATTCACTTCTTAGTGTGATGTGTTTGAAACTGGTCGCAAATACATATGGTCCTTCACGTCAGCTTTTATCCTCAAAATATTCTTACCTGAAGGAGAAAGATTATTCATTTTATTGCTCATTATGACCCGCGGAACATGCAAACATAAGTAGTTGCCTTTAACTGAATTGTCCGCAATGAGTTTAGTTTAAGACGTTACGGCCATGTATCAAACCTGAGCTCTGCGTTGGAAATAGCTTAATGACATGTATTTCCAATTATTTTTTTAATAAACCAGGCCCATATCCCATATGTATCATATTTACCCCACCTTCCAAACGTCCGGTTATTTTCAGATGGCACTGAACGATTCCGGCGACAACAATAATAATAAAATTTTTATATAAAAATAAAAAACTATTTTTAGTGCATACTTTTAGGACGGGATTTGCACGGGCTTTCTCTTTGGTGTTGCGACACCTTTTTGCATTACTATTCATTGTATTACCTTATTTCAATTCACAGAAATCGAGACTCGAATTTACATATTTAGAACTGTTCAGAAAAAATGAAAAAAATAACATGTAAGATAAACATGGGTAATTCTCCAGAAAGGTAAGGCAAAACCAAAAATTCAAATCAAAAACCATTTTTGTATCGTTAAATGTACATATATGTAAAACTAAAATATGGAAAGAGTGAAAAAATTATTCCACATTTAATATAAATCAACTTATTTATGCTTTACATTTATTGACGTTGTTTTTTTAAAAGCTTTTATTAATGTTAAAAATAAAAAAAATGACTATCTTATCATTATTATTATTATTTAATTATATCTTATACACATCTTCCTACTAAAAAGGTTAAAAAATGAAATTATGATGGAAGAAAATGTGGCGAGCGATATTGATTAAAACTAAATTTAAAAATAAAATACTCAGTATTTTCATGTCAAAATAAATACATTTTAAAAACATGTCAATACAAAACTAATTATTTCCCAAAAAATCTCAACACCGAATAAAACTGCTAACCAAAAGCTAGAGCTTTGGTTTTATTAAAAAAAATACAACTGAAAATTATGACTTAGTTGTATTAAATTTGAATCCGAGCGAATGTAGCATTCGACATGAGAAAATTGCCTGTGAAAGAAAATCTGTTTTGTATAAGAACAGTCTTAAACAACTATTAAATTTAAGTGAATCATTTAATTGAAAGTCCCGTGCGGGGCCAAATCATCAGATACATTTATTAATAAAATAGTAAAAATATTAGAGAGAACTCTAATAAAAAGAAGAAGATTTAGAAACGTTAGCCTGTGTTGGAAATAGCTTAATGACATGTATTAAATTTAAGAATGACCTTTGTATTCCGTATAGCCTTTACCTATTCAAGTAGGTATTTGAAAAAAAATATAAACTTTTCGCTCATATTTCAGGTATTTAAAAAAAAATTAAAAACTGTTTGCTTACATTTCAGTTACTAAGAATATATGTTGCCCTTTTGAAATTACTATAAGAAATGACACTTGAAAAATCACTTCCGGTGCGTTGCCTGTATTTCCGCTCTCTCGCTCTCATTATCTCGGTTCGTGTATATTGCCAACAGCTGTGACGGCATTGCCAGCACAAAAGAATTTGTATTATCAGTGAAATTGGCGACCTTTCCAATGTGGGTAAACTCTGAAGGATGGTAATCAACAAGACTACTTTCACTTTAACATTTGCCCCACCCGCTTCCGCACCTGCACCCGCACCTGCACCCGAACATTGGCTCGGCGTTCTTCGGCGAGCGTGCGCCCGAGAGCCAACTTTCTCCTGCTCTCGACTGCGCTCTCTCGCTCCTTTCCGTTCCTCTCTCGGCAGCAGCAGCTGAGACAGCACAGCTGTTGTGTCGCCTTCGCCATAGGCATTTTGCGCGCGCACTTTCCTAAAACAAAAGGAAAGAGGAAGATGGAAACACGAAACGCATATCACACATACGCACGGTGGCACGGCGAAGGCGAGCTTCTGGTTCGACAGGACTCGGACAAGTTTTGCACACTCAGTAGACAATCTTTCCTTATTTCGTTAACACACTCACAGCACCTTTAACCGAACCAATAATATACAGAAGAAATTCCTCTAAAGCCACCAACAGCAACAGTAGCTACATTGCATATATTAAATAAAAAATAAATACATACACATAAGCATAAACATACTATATTCTAGATAAAGAAAGGAACAATTTAAGGAGCTTGGTTAAATTCGTGTTAATCCGTTTGTTTTTTATATAAAAGAAAACACTAAATGAAATCAACAAACATAAATTAAAATTCAATGTCAACGTGCGTGTTAGTGCTAGTGCCACCTCTCGAACGACTCCTTCGTCCTCGTCTTGTTGCTTTGGCTTTCGTCGCTCGAACTTTAACCGAAAGTACGTAAAAAATGTATCTCTTATCAGGCAGCTTCGTTTATGCGTGGCCTTTAATGGCAAACAGCCAGGAATCGCCTGATAAAATGCTTTCATTTGAAACGCGGCCAAATTGGCTGTCTTTACTTTCTGTATCCTTTTTTATTTGGGCGATTCGTTGAATAAGTTGCCACTTATCAGTTGAGAAGTATCAGGCGTGGGTTATACGAGTAGTTTATGTGCAGAGTAATTGCAGTGTCCGGTGCCTGATATTAATCACTTATTCTTATTGAAAGGCAATCGTTATTATAATTGATGGGTTGCTATCTCCAACTGTAGCTAGAGGGGAAAAATGTTTAGTAGTTTACCACAGTAGGGTTAAGAGTTAGATGTAAATTGTGAAGAAACTTATGCAATTTATTTATATATATATTCTCATTAAAAATAGCTTTGCTTTCGATTTCTTTAATTTAAAAATGTTTTTTGTCTTTAAAAATCGTGAATAAATCATGCAAACTACGTGTATATTTAATATATTTATTTATTTTTCTGCAATAAACATAAGATGCTAGTTTATTTTTATACATTTTTGATTTGTTTTGATAATAGTTTCAGTCTAAAAATGAATATAAATAATACAAATAAAGAATGCATTTATTTAATTTATATATTATAGTTATTGCTTTCTTATTTAAAATTATTTATTATTATTTTTTGTATTATTATTATTCTTATTTAAATTAGCAAATAAGATAACTATGACTAAGCCCGAACACATGTCGATATATGATTTCGCAGCTCATCGAAGTTGTTTATAAAACGTTTATTCATTGTTCGATAGTTTCTTTTACTTTCAATTTAATTAAACTTAATTTGGCTCGTTCTTTAGTTGGTCTGTTCGTTGCCTGCGTGTTCAAGTGGCGTGTAAAGTAATTTACCAAACCCACCAACTTTTCGTGGCCGCTTAATTTTTAGCGCAAAACAAATAAGCAATTGCCAAAGCATGAACAAAAAAACTGCGGACCGAAAGTCCTTCAAAAATAGCTGAGCCGAGTAGAGAGTTTCAGTCAGGTTATTTAAGCGAAAGAAAAAGTTTTCAGCCTGCCCATTACTTTCACTTTTTTCCTTCCCTTTTACGCTGCTGCAATATTTTGCCAGCTATGGCTCGTGCTTTTGCTGTTGTCTAAGTGAGCTCGTGGCTTCACCTTAGGTGTGTCTGCGCGTTTTTAGGTACATATCTATACATATGTACATATGTGTGTGTTATATATGGATGTGAGTGTACTTGAGTGTGATGATTCGTCCTTCAATAATTCTGCTGTTAGATTTTCTTTATCAAATGCTCTTAGTGACTTCAAATTCAAACCTTTAATAATATATACAGCTTAGGTTTTTTAATATCTCAAATATTATATTTTTTATTTGCCGTCAGAGCATCTCAAGTATATAAAATTTTGCTAAAATAATTAATAACATCTTGCGGCAGTACAGTTAGTTGTCGTACTTATAAATTTAAATTAAGAGGTTGATAGTAATATTGTGCACTTTATATTCTTCTTCATTGGTAGCTTTTTGTACTTGTTTTTTTTTTGGTACCGGGTATTTCACAGTCGATCACATTTGGCTGCAGTTTTATTGCTTTTTTTTTGTTTGTTTTTAATTTGATTAAAATAGGACGACTTTATCAAATATCAATTATCACAATTTTTTTAGGAATCTGCCAGGATATGGGTAAAACCTTAAAGTTGTTATACCCTTGCATAGTATTAAATATTTATTCAAAAGTTTGCAAAACAGTGAAGAAAGCTTCTTCGCATCATCCCATAAACTATATATACATATATTCTTGATCAACATCAGCAGACGAGTCAATAAAGCCATATCCTTCTGTCGGTTTGTCCGACGGTCTTTCTCCGTGTCTGAGCTATAAGGTTGAAACTTTTTAATTTTTTATTGCAGTTAGTATATATGTACATATGTCAAAATCGGACCACTATATATAGCTAATATAGGATATATAGCTTATAGATATTTCATTAAAATTAAAAATATGATCCTTTTCTTTTTTTATATTAATCAATTTAAATTGCAATATTTTATAGTTGTCATAGGAACGATAGGGCCAAATTAGCCTATTTTCGTTGGTATCGTTAACACCAATCGGTTTAAAAATAATCAAATATGAATTATTACAATAAATACAAAATTACATTCAAATCGGAAAACTATTTTAATACCTAACATAGGAACGATCAGTCCAATTTATTTATAGTTGACGAAAGAATAATCGCTTTTCTAGATTACCAGTTATCACACGAAAACGCCTCTTAAAGAGGTAAGATAAAAGTAACAATGGCACCTTCAATTGCAAAAATTTTCTAATATCAAATTTTGTGACAACCAATAAAAACAAAAATTAAAATACAAACTGGTAAAAGTCTTTATTTTCAAGGCCAGTTTTTGCCAATCAGTGCCGAGAACGAAACTAGTTCAGGTTTTTGTTATGTTACTGTTATTCGTCACAAAATTATTATTATTATTATTATTTTTCTCACCTTTTTAAGAAATATATATTATACGACTATAACAAAGGTTCGGCAATCTCAAGGTACCATCAAAATTGTTAGTTCGGTTTTTAAAAAATTGAAAACTTAAACAAAAATTTTTGTTTTCCAACGCAGTTCCATTTTATTCTAAGAGAATAAAATAAAATATATTTCTTATGCCGTTTCACCTCCTATTTTTTGTGAACAAATTGATTCTTCAAAAGTCCAAGCATGTACAAGCATTTTTTTTTAAGAAATACCTTTTAGTTTTTATATCGCTGTTTACTATTCACTGTCACTGATTATGAATTCTATTGTTATCTGCAAGGGTATATAAACTTCGGCTTGCCGAACTTAGCTTCCTTTCTTGTTATAACTTTAGTATTTTCTTTTTCTTGAAATGGCTGGGTTGCGAAAGCGACATTATAAGTAGTACGTATATACGAGTAGAAAGCGTGCAATGGTTGCTGAGTTCCGGGTATGTCATAGTTGAGTATCTCATAGTTGAGGCACTCGGCTGCAGCGCGATATCTCTTGCTTATATTTATTCCGTGGCGACCAGCGGCCATTTTGTGATATTATGTGGGTGGGTAGGTATACGCGTGAGCAGATGATGTGAGGCACACACACCTCCTGTGTGAGGTGAGCTGTGGTACTCGTAATAATAAAAATGTCGACCTACTCGGTATGGAGTCGTAAATCGTTGATGTTGCTCTGGCTGTGCTGTGGCTCGTTGTTGGTAGTTTACGCTGCCGGCTGTTGTTGTTCCTTGCTCCGGCAGCTTGGATTGTAATGAATATAAAACTGCCTTTTAACTGCCTTACCAACTCCTCCCCATCAGTCGTCAGCCGGGTTTTTATGCATGTCCGAGGGCATTGCAAATTCCTTTTCCTTTTCCTCAATTGTTTTACGACCTCTACCTAGAGAGGCTTTAAGGCAGGCCAACGGCCACTCTCCGGCGAGAAACTTGTTGAGGCAGGGTGAGGATACACAATTGAATAGGAAAACCTACAAGATTTGGCACGCTATAAACTTTTGTATAATTTTTTACCAATTTTTTCGTTCTCTGCTTTGAATAGAAAAGATATTTCGATATTTCACTTTTGCAGTTTTTTGCTTCAGTTCATGTTTGGCAGTCGCGTCGTTTTCTTTTGCGAAAGCAACCAGTGTTTTGTGTGAGATAAGCAGCTTGACCCTGGAAGTGGAAGTAGAAGTGGAAGTGGTGGGATAGGAGCAGCTACACAGCTCTCCACCCGCGGCTCAAGGACTCAGATATACAGGATACAAGCGACGGCACGTACGGGGGCAAGGCGTGCACGGTGGCATGATAATTTCGTTGAATACCCAAGTCAGCCTCGACTCTGTGCATGTAACGCCAAGAGCGGATGGGCAGAAATGGGGGTGCAGGGAGCGCTTAGTTTTCAGTTGATATGCAAAACAGTTTTGTATATCTTAAGCAAAATCCTAGCTAGACCGAACCAGTTTCGACCGATTGGGGAAAGATAGAGATATCGGTCAATCTACACACGTCTTCGCTTTCGCTTTTTAAAGTTTCTTAAATAAATAGTCCAGACAGAAAAACAGCATGGTTGAAAGCGAATTTCCCTAACCTTCAGATTCTTTAGTTCTTTGATTCAATAAAATCGTTCCATGTTTCTGTGGCATTCACTCTAAAGAATTCAAGTCTAAGTTGGTCTAAGTCTTTTTAAGTTGGTCTTAGAATAAAACTATAGTTCCAGAAAACTGCTGCAGCTTCAATCAACCATTCATAGGCTAACAGCTCTTAGTTGAATATATATTAATATTATACTATATATTAAATATATTTAATTTAGCCACCTAATAATATGCGACCTAAAACCTATGCTTTTAAAGAACTTTTCAAAAGGTGTTAATCGTGGTTGTTATAAATCAAGAAACTTTTAATAATTCAATGCAACAACACGCTTAGGTTGGTTTTTTTTTCAACTACTTGTGATTATTAAAGACCTTAATTCTTATGAGCTGAATAATATAAATTGTGGAGATAATATTCCCATTCGAATACAGATAATTAAGATCCCATTTATTCGTATGATGTAAATGAGTGAAACCTACATTTTTTGTTTTGTTTATTTGCGAAAACAAGAGATTAATTTTTCATTGGGAAGGCCGAACCATTTTGTCCATTTATTTGGGAGCCATTATAGACTCATTGACAGACAGTAAGCTGAGAGCACCAAATTAGTCAACTTGATGGGCTATACGTCTTGAGTATATATAGTATGTACGTATTTATATGTATGTCAGGCAGGACTATAACTTTTGGCTTTAATGAGAGTGGCCAATGCCAAAGCCAAAGGCCAACGTGAATTTATTTCAAAGTCGGTTGGTGGGCGTGCGAGCCGGGCAAGGATATGGCTAAGGAGCAGCCATACATGGGTGTGTGTGGGCAAGAGCATGTCGGAGTGTTTTGGCCCGGCCAACGCCTGGATGTCAGCGTCGGGCGAAATCTTTGAAACTGCCTTGAAGTCGCTCGCTGCCAACTTTTTTCGACAAGCCAGCACCAAAAAGTCAAGTTAAGTGCAGTAAGGAATAGCAACAGTAAACACGCAGCTGGAAAACATGGACATGGACGAGCCCAACGGCAATCGACGCCTCTTGCCATATACTTGCTCCCCAACTGTTGTTGGCCGCCACAGTTGTTGTTATAAACAAGTCAAGAACTGGCCAACTTGGCAGCTCTCTGGACGCTCCTGCGCGCGCATCTCCACAGAGAGCAGGAGAGCCGAGAGAGAGTTGTCTTCCCACAGGAACTGAGGACGCAGCTGCTTGGCATCCAGTGGCCAGGACACTGAGCTCCTTTAGTATACAAAACGGCAGCGAGCGAAGCGTTCGGTACACGGCCAAGAGCGGTGGTACAGCAACGGTATCACAGCGCCAAAAAGTTCGCGTCAAATGAGGTGAAAAGTGAAAGTTGCAAACTTGTGCAAAATTATTCCCCAGCCCTTGCCCAGGTGGCAAGTGGGTTGGCCGCACGTGGCATACATATGTGTGATATTTCCCAATGAGATTGAATTAAACGCGTTTGTCTCCGTTAAAGCCAAAGGCTCCCTGGAGCATCCTCACTCCTGGCCATAACAAACTTTTAGTGCCACTCCACACTGTTCTTTAGGTTGAAACGGACGCGTGATTAAGTTAGCTGTATGGGTAACAAACACTGTTTATGGCTGAAAAATTACAGGCTTGTGGGGTTTCTGTACAATTTTAAAACTATTCAATCACAAAACCCATTTCAACAGGTGTACTGACTAAGTTTATGACCAAAAACGGGAAGGCAGGCAGAAATTGTAGCAGAATATTGCACCACATAGTATTGAAAGACTATTTTCAGTTGTATAATTTATAAGTTTCGTTTCTACCAAGTCCTAATTGACCCAATATCTAGTCAACAAATATAGTTGTATATAGATATAAGGATGTCTTCTTCCGACCTTAGTCAATGGGTTTGCCTTCTTGTCTCCTTCCACAACGACTAATAATCGCAGTCGCCTTCAGTTTGAGTGGGTCCTTCCGTTTTATGTTTATTACCTCGTAGATTTTTCGGACAGCCAATGTTTGACCAACTTTAACTCAAGTTCTTATTTCGTATTTTTACATATTTTATGGGAATGGCTTTCGCGCAGGAAGAGCTAACTACAGGCAAACTTTTGCGACCATGAAAACCTTTGACTTTGATAACAAAGAGCCCGTATATGTAATCTACCAAACGAAATCAGCGCAAGGAGAAGACATTGTGAAACTATAAAACCGTAATCAAATAAGTTCGCCCAATAATTTGACTCGAAGCAAAGGTCAGCTGTAGAAAATGTGCATAAAAAACTGCGACGACATCAAGTTCCGGAACAGTAAAGGCGGAGAAATCGGCAATGAAGGTGGAAAGAATAACGTCATCCACGCATCCTCCGACTACGAGTATTCTCAGTTGCAACTGCAGTTGCAGTCCAAGCTCAACAAGCAACGGCAAAAAGGATCTAAGTTGCCCAACTTCAGGATTATTATGTGTTGTTGCTACTTACTAATCATAGTCCTGATGATTTAAAAAGGTACGAGAAGAACTTTTTAAAATCTAAAAACATATTGTATTGTGAATCAGCAGAGGTGGCCACTATTAATTAATATTTAAGACATGAATCAACGGAAATTTCGATTTCCAATAGCAATTACACTCTTCTGTAGGCATGTTTAAACTTCGTAAAACTTATTGAGACTGCCACATGTTATAAAGGACAAACCACATGTTGGTCCTTTATCCCTTCTACTAAATCGGATAGGGCTAGCCAATAGGCAAGGTCGCCTAAAAATAGTCGTCTGTGGAAACACTTATCGAATTATATCATTTCGTGCTTTATAGCCTGTCTGGTTTATTGAAATTAGCGCTAAATTGATTTATACCACAATATGTTACTGCTGTCAATGGACGAATTACGCATATGTTGGGCTCTTTGTTCTTGCCTGGCTTTGTTTGTTTGGCTTTTCCCCGCTGATTACTCATACGACGCGTGGCACATTTCATGAAAATTGATTTTACACTGCGACAAAGCACAAAGAACACACACAATTCCCAGCAATGTGTGCGTTTGAATATACATAAATACCCGCAGTCATACATGTGTGTGTTATTTGTTTTGTGATTTTCAATTCACATTGCTGACCTACATTTTCACTTCACGTGGGTGAGCTTTTGGGGTCTCTTTGTTGTTGCTGCTTTCTTTTCGGGCTACAGGTTTCTATAAAAATATGAGAAATATGGCGACCACTGGTCATAATTTATTTGGCATGCAAATTCATTTGCTGCCAAGAATTTAATTAATCCAGAGGACCCAGGCCACATTTAAAAAAATAAATAATTAAACGGGGCTTATACTTTGAAAGGAGTCTGATTGTTTTCACGAATTATTAATTGCGATTGAAACTGCAGCAAATGCAGCATGAAAATAATCACCTGTTCACAATCACACTGGTTCGTAGTGCTTTCTTAAAGGTCCACATTAAAAAGCTAAAGGAAAAGTCTGAGCACATTTAGTTTTAAAGAAACACAAAAAATGCCATTACAAATACGTTTACTGGACTAAAGAGGGTCAAGCTAAAATATTTCCGTGTTATATTTCCGATAAAGATAGTTTTCGATAGAGATAGTTTACGATTCCGTCCGTCTGTCTTTTGCTTCTACGCAAACAAGTCTCTCAGTTATTGTGCTGAGTCAGCATAGTCTTCTTTTCCTTTTGCAAGCAGTATAAACATTCGGAACAGTCGAAATCGGACCTCTATATCATATAGCAGCCATAGGAAGGATCGGGACAATATTGTGAATTTTCCCTATTTTTAAAAAGATTCGAGTGTTTCTTGTATATAATTAAAAAGCTTACATTTTATATTTAAGATGTTAAATTTTAAGCATGTCTGACTAATATACCATAAAGCTGCTAATATAAATTGGCAAATTCAGCAAGTGTATAAAAACTTCGGCTCCTCCCGAAGTTAGCTATCCTTACTTGTTTTTTTTAAGATCGGATAAAATGTATGTGCCGAAAATAGATATCTTCCCAGCGTGATAAGGTCTTTTTACAATTTACAAATTGAGGTTTATATTTATGAAAATCAGACCATTATATTATATAGCTGACATAGGAGCTATTAGTCAATGTATATGACATTCTGGGAAGACAGTCTTTTAGATCATATATTCGAAATGTTCGTTTCTAAGTTCTAAGTGGAAGAATAGCATCATTAGCTTCATTTCTTGTATACATACATATGTTATATGTATTTGCCAAATTTCGGCACCGAAGGCCATTAGATTTAACAAAATGTAGGCCTTCAGCATTTCAAAATGTTTTTATTTATGAAAAACACATAAGCAATACATAAAACATCTATTGAAATAATTCATTAGACTTAAAGAAGCTGGAAAACACTGGTTATTGTTGATATATGGACGGAGGACCAATCAGTGCGCTGAGCAATGCAAAATGTATTGAGTCTTCTTCATTTCTGAAATAATTGTTTTAACTTAAGGATATTACTTAAAATGTATTTATAACTTACTTTTAAGTAGAAAATACTTCTTTAACTTAAAAGAAAAGCCTTTAATTATTGTTTTAAATAACATATCCTAAAACGTATTTAAAAAAATATACGCTTTCAGCTATGACAAAGTAGTAGTGTTATTTTTTAAATACTTAAAAACTTTATAATTTTGTTTGTATGTATGTATTTAAAAACCCACAAATAACTTTGTTTCCCATACTATTATTTTGACAGCAAATGGACTTGAGTACCTTCTCTCCTTTGCCATAAATAGAAAGCAAAACCAACGTAAATTCTCTTAAAATTTGTTGTCTATGCCTGAAACGTGCGTTAAATTTTAAGAATTATATCCTTGCTTATGATTGCCGATGCCAGCTCCCACAAATGGGAAATAAAAACAAATTAAAGCATTCCTTCCTGCAGTCGAAAATATACTTTCATGACTAAATTAAATTAAAAAATTATGGTTGATCCTTAACTTGGAAATTTCTCTCTTTATGTTAGCAATACTAGAATTGTGCTACAAGTAAGGAGTGGCAGATTCCGTTTTTTGGTTTCAAAACAATATTGTTTATCTTAAATCAGCCCACTTTGAAAGTTACCATGAAATAGCATTTATATTCTTAATACATTTCATAGCGTATTCATTTGAACCACATAAAGATCTATACATCATGATTTATTTTACCAAATTTATGCTAATACACATATGTACACAAATGTATATGTTTTGTCTGTGAGCGTAACTGAACCCTTTCGTTATCCTTTACTTATTTGTGTAGCATTCATACAAAGCCTGTGTCTAGCCATTGTGCAATCAAATTGCTTCGTGGGCGGTGCTTTTGGGTTAGCGGCGCTTACGTATGCATTTACAACCAATTATTTGTGGGAGTTGGTTGTTAATGCTTTCACGAAGGTCACGGAATGGCTTTTTGGGAAATTAGATAAAGGGTTGTAATGCGATGGGATCCAACGCGTTTATGTGACCAAAATATGTATGAGACCTTGTAACTCGCCCCGAAAGCTAATCTCTTTTTCCTTTTCTACTTGCAGTTCCATTCCGATTGGTGTCTGTCTATATAATATAATCCATCAGTTATATACATACGTGCGTACATGTTAAGATTGTGTGTTAGTGCAAATATAAATACGAGTATATAATATAAATGTATAGCTTCAAGTGTTCAAAAGTTCTCAAAAAATTAACAAGCTAACGAGAAGAAGTTAGCGGAAGTGAATCAGTGCACAGTTAAATTTTGTAACCTTTATTTATACTAAAGAATATAGTTTGTGGCAAAGATTTTAGCAACCAAACGGCCGCTAAAAAGAAAAAATTATTAACCTGAAACAGCAATGAAATTGACACATTAAAAAAATGTCTGACACATGGCCAACTTTATGAAAATAATACTGACGTGAAGTAAGTAACTATACGATTTGTTTTATTAATTGACTTAATTAATTGTATTCCAAATAATAATTGTTTTTTTGTCGTTAAAATGATATTCCAACGAGAAATTAGGTTAAAGTTTTGGTTTGATAATTTACTGTACAAATAGTTCATATTTTACAGTAGTTTGAACCTTGGAATGTAGTTCCATATCAAAATGATTTAGTTAGTAATTTGTTAATATAAAAACATGTTATTAATGTATACATAGAACCTTTTTAATATTAAGCCTCGTTGGAATTCATTTTTCAGATCCCCTTATAGTTTATTTACTAATAATAGTTCAATCAATCAATAGTTTCATACGTATGCTCCATTGTAGCCCTGGTAAAGTACTGTAAGCTGGAGAATAATATTTCGGCCAGTTTTCGGACTTCATCGAAATAGAATATGACCGGCTTGATCACTAGGCGTATGCGTAATATGGATTACCGCTTATATAGCACTTTAATCAAGTCGACCCAAGGCTGAGAATGTTTAACAAATATCAATATTTAATGGGGAAGCAAATTTGTGGAGTATGTTGACAGACATGCGAGAATTGTCCCCTGGGATTGCCAACAGAATGTTTCAAATCGACAATAAAACTCATCGCCCTGTGATTGTGTGCTTGTATCCAACAGTTTGCCCTTTCCAGCTTGCCCACGGTCAATACCAAATACAATTTTAAAGAGGTCCGAGTAATTGTTTTATGGCACTCGAAGGACTCACAAACAAATCAAACTGAAAAACAAAACAACACCGAGTTTAGTCGCAAGATTTATGTGAATGCCGCCTCGACGCGCAGAGCGAGCATAATAAAGCCATAAGGAAGGTAGGGAAAAAGACGCTCACTTGGCAATTTGGCTTATCAAAAAGCCAATAAATAATAAGCCGAAGAGCTCGTTGCACGGTACATGAAAAGTAGATCAAGATTATGGAGGAGAAAACTGTTTTTGCGTTACATGTCGAACCGTGTGCCGCATATATGTATGTACATATATACTGCTTGTTTATGTGCCAATGTGGGTGAGCTGTGTTGACACTTTTCATGGCACAGATATTTGTTGGCCGCATACAAAATTCATATAATTGGCTATGTCTGCATTTTTGATTACACTAATGGTGAGCTGTCAGGTTCGGAAACAAAAGGTAGCTGAAGGCTGTGATTAGCGAGTATCCCAAAATCCATTGATTTTTCACCAACGAGACTTTTAAACTGCGGCGAGGTCAAGAGGTCAAGTTGCCAGCTAAATGCCAAACTCAATGGCACTCTCACACACAATTCAGTCTGCGAACAACAAGGTCGAGGTCTTACAATGCACAATTCTCACCCAGCTTGACTGACAGAGACCGAAAGTTTGCCTCCGTCAGAGAAGTGCGTTAATTAAGTAATTTGCCCGGTCACGCTCACCTGTCCCTCTAGCAGAATAGAACACACCTTTAATGACCGCCGCGGCTGGCCAAAAATCGATTTGTTCTCATTTTTTTTGTTCGTTTATAGTGGAACCACACAGTAAGGCCAGTATTCTGTCAAAATCGATGGCATTTTTGGGCGCGTAAACATTTTACAAATACTGTAATTATATATACATGTATGTATTTACGTATTATGTACATATGTAATTAAGTTTACAGTCTGTAAGCAAAGCAACTGATTTATTTTCTTGTCATATATGTTTAGCTTATAGTGGCTTTGTTCGAAAACTCGCATGCAAATAGTTCTACCAGCAACACACTGAAATTAAAAACCTGGCATCTACCTTTCCGTTTAAATTATATTGGATCAAGGTTTTTTACGGTTCCAACTTTCATCTCCTCTTACCCCTAACTAAAATATATATTAGTTCAAGCGTTCAGTTTATATGGTAGTCACTTTTAATGCCATTCGTCACTACCTGAGCGACCGCCGTCCACTTTGATTGGTTGCCAGTCCAAAGGTGTATAAATAAAATTGCATTTTTCCGTTTCCTCTTTTTAAATTGCCACAGGCGAATTCCGTTTTTTCCGGGTCACTTCACTTCCAATTCCTGCCAATCTTTGCATTCTTCACCCATTTCAACTTTTGCCCAAAATGTTTTGCTTTAATTAAAATTGGCTTACGAGCAGGTGACCTGCGGATGCCTTTGTTTTCCGCTTTATTTTAGTGAAGTAGGCCTCTTCCTGTTCATAAATCAGAAGCCATGACCGCAAACACTCGCACGGAAAACACATCGAAAACGCTTACATAATTTGTTAGGCGCGTCCAAGTCGTAGCCGCTAAAAGCAATTTGCTGTAAAAGTAAATACGAAATCGTATTTCATTCCATGTCTCGACAGCCGAAAGACATATGCAAATCATTACCGTAGTCTCTACCTAAGAATGTTTGGTTGTTTTGCCTTGAGTGTATGTACATCACCGTGTCTACACTTACTTAACATACATAAGAACTTTGTTTGTTACCATGTTGGTTGTCATTACTTAATTAATATTTTCAAAATTAAATATTTCTGTGTATGCTGAACTTCTGAAACATCTACATTTATGTTGGCAGCACCAACATGTTCCTAGAAAAAGTCGTCTTTATTTGGTTGGTGCCCAACATGTTCCTAGCAACATTAGTTCTCATTTGTCAACATTTTCTTCTGTCTTCTTGTTTAGTTTGACTTTTTCAGAAACATGGGTACATTTACCCAAAATAATATTGGGCTGTGTCAATGTGCCTTTTAATTTAACCTACAATATTATGGGTGCTCGGTATCTCACATTAGACCACACCGGACTGTAGCTTTTTTACTTGTTTTATTTAATGAAAATTTCTTGGTTAATGTAATAAAATTCTCTATTAAAAAGCTTAACCTATAACGCGGTATTCACCATCCAAGGAGATTTATTTGCGTCGTTGTACAATATTGATTCATTGGATTTTATATACTCGTAAGTACGTCGAAGGGGTTTCTTCTTTATATGGTATATAGTTTTAAAATTATTCTTAAATAATAAAAGCCAAATCGAATGTGTCTCAAAACTACCTGTTCATTGCATGTTTTTAGGCTGCTGCTCAAAAGAACTAAATTTGTATTTTGTCGCCGTTTTATTTGTCCTATCTTTTTACACAACAAAATAAAGTCGTATGCATTGGGATTAAAAATACTGTCGTATCAAACTGGTTGCAATACTAATGTTGCTTGTTTTCTGCTTGGCCCGATTCCGGAAACGGAAGTGTGCACATTGAAGAACGCTGCGAGGCAAATACGCCAACCTTTTGACTGCGGCGATTTGGCCAGCAAGAGTTGGCTTAGATATTTTTGCCAACTTACAAGGCAGAAGCGGAGAGGCCACTTAAATACCTGCAAAAGTTTTCGCGCTTCCGCCGGAAATTGCTGGGGTAGCACAGCGCGAAAAAAAGGGAAAATAAGCGAGAAGTAGTTTCAAGCTTGTGTGTGTGTCTTTCATATCAAATCTCCTTCAAATGCACAGCAAGGCAGCCAGGAAATGCTGAAGGAAATTCATTTTCTTTTGAGACAGCCGCTAGGAATGGAAAAAGGCTGGCAAAAACAACAACACACAGGCGCACAGGGCATTGGAAGGGCCTTTGAGCTGCTTGCTGCAAATATTGTACAAGTGCTCGTCACTCGTCGAGCTGCACAAACAGTAAGCAAAACAGCAGCAACATCAGCTCGGCAGTGGAAACAAAAGCAAAGGCTGAAACGAAAGCAAGCTCGTTAAAATTACAAATAGAAGGCAAGTGGCAGAAAAGTGCGCTCAAGGACGCGTTGGCGTCTCGTGGCCCTCCCATCACCCATCACCCATCGCCACACACCAGCCACCCAATTACCGCCCACACACCCCCCTTTTCTAATCTACTCATGTGTGGCATTGTGTGGCAGTCATGCGAAGCGTTGAGGCAAGTCGAGGCTAAATTTGATCTTACTTGTATCCTGCCATCAGGAGCTCACGCCAGCAATACGAAATGGCTTGCTCCGCTGCTGGCCGGCTCCCCTGCCCCTGATCCTGATCCTAGTCCCGATCCTGGTGGGCGTGGCAGCTGGTGCATGCGTGTTTTTCCTTGCATTAGGCAAAACTAAGTTTCTCGCCTGCTCTGGGTTGAACTGTTGCATTTCTGGTTTGGTTTGGTTTAGTTTGTTTATAGGGCTTTGGTTGGCATTTGAAGGCCACTCCTGCCACTGACAGGACCTCATGGTGTGAGGTGTGTGCGGTGTTTCCCCCGCAAGAGCATGTTGGAAGTTAGCTGCAGCTTACGAATGGCAACTGGCCTTTACCGAGCCACGCAAGGCCACGCCAAATGTAAATGCAACTTTTCATTTAAACTTTAAATTGGTATTTAAACATTAACTTGTTACAAAACTGAGTATTACATATGTAGTATTCGAAACATATCTTGAATAATGTAAGTTTAGTTATGTCTCCGTGTGATCCTAATGTTTGTAAAATGATTTGAATGGTTACGAGTTTAATTTAAAGAGTGTACCACGGAGCGAATTCTGCTTATGGTTCGCTCAATTAGGCAACAAATTAACTGCAGCCAGCCAACCAATTCCCAAACCAATTCGATCCAAGAGCCAAGCCGGAATAAGACCCCAATTCGGCCGGCAGTCGCCACGATTTATGTCGACAAATTATGCACATTTATTTCAGCATAAAAGCGAATGGCAATGATGCAGCCGGAGTCGGATCCGGGGCTCTGGCCTGTACCAGAATCGGGAATCGAGTGCAGTGGGGTCGAATAGCACATAATAAACTCATAATGCGTGACAGGATGCGAGTCAGTGAGTGCGAAGTGAGTGCCGGATCCGGCCGAAAGCCATAAGTGGTTGCGCCTCATTTGGCACTCCATGCATCTTTATATTCGCTGGCCGGCCGGCGAGCTGGCTGGCTTGTTTCCACGCCGATCTGAATTTATATGCATTGCATTTTTATTCAAATTTAATTGATATTTGTTTGTGGCAGTAATAACGATGTCAGCCCTAATTTAATGGCATTGGGACCGAGAGCCACTACTTAGCATAAGCGAATTTATGGCCCCATGCCGCTGCCAGCTATAGAATGACCGTCAAAATGGCCTTCTATTGGATGGCGTCATTCATGCTGGGCTCGAAGACAATAACGCAAACTAAGTGGAATTAATTTGACACAGTATCTGTCGTTATTTTTAAGCGGGGGAGGCAACACAGCGCGGTAGAGATTAAATATACATATGTATAAATAATCTAGATCAGCATTAATAGTCAAGTCCATTTAGCCTCTGTACGGCTATTCGATCAATACAACAGATCGATCTCAAAGAAAGTAGAAGATGGAGTTACCTTCTAATCAGTTGAACGCAAATCAAGTTTGTTTTAAAGTTGTTCATACCCACCACCTCCATAAACAGTCATAAACAGTATTGTATGAAAGTTGTCTAAACATATATTATATATTAAGATAAGGTGAAATATGCTAATGCAACATTGATTCAAGGTTGTTGTATTTAAAATTTGCATAATTTTCGAAATATGGTATTTTTGCAGGATTTCAGAATTTTGTTTTTAATTTTAAGAAAATTATATCAAATATGTAGTTGCCATAGGAACCATAAGTAAATTTTTTCCGACTTACATACTTTCTGTAACAGAAAAAGACTATCTTCAAAGTTTCATCCGAATATGTAGTTAAAAAACTGCATTTTATTTAGCCTTGCAATTTGCCAAAATCTACTTATAGCGCAAGGAAAATATCGTTCGAAATCACTAGAGTTTAGTCTCCTGGATTTTTATTGTCGATTCAACTTCTTTTAGCGTGTGCTAATAAGTATGTTTATTAAAAAAACGTCGAAACAATTTAGAATATACAAAATCTAGAGTCTATGAAAATATTCTTTAATTAAGAGACATATAAACCACTTTCTTAACCAGATGACCACCATTTTATTACCAAAAATTCTCAATTTTATCAAATGTTTGTATATGGAAGTAAGGGTCAAACTGCGAACGGCAAGGGTAAATAAATTTTGACTTCTTATTCTATTTTTCTAATTTTAAAGATAACAGATATGCCAAAGATTTAAGTTCTGCAACGTTTTTAACCCGTTTTACTAATTAAGCTGTCAGCCCCAAAATATCTGAGAAAATCACCTGCTTCACTCTGTGATTAACACGGCCAAGTGCCTCATAAGCTAATGCCAACAGAGAGGAGCATGCCGCCGTTTTTATGCTTTAGGGTCGCTGGTGCTTGGCTACTCCAGATGTGGATGTGGATGCGACAGATAAGACATGCATTATGGCGGTACACAAATATATATGGGCGTGCTAGTATACATATATACACATCTACATACATATATATCTCTGGGGCGTGGGAGCACCGCTGGAATGGCATAATCGACGCTGCAGCTTCCGCACTCTCAACACAACGGATCCGGGTACTGGAGACGCCAATGAAGGTATGGATGTATTGCTGCTTCTGCTGACAGGCAACTTCCTGTTATGATGACAGCAGTTATGCTCCTGCTCGCACAATGCTTGTCGGCTTGGAAGAAGTCCCTAATTAGGCCGTCGGGCATTTGGGTGGGCGGTGCAAACAAAATTAAAGCTGAAAAGTTTTGGCGTTGTGCAGCTAATTGCATTTGGAGTTGGTGCTGCCGACGTTGCTGCAGATGATTATGATTACATTACAATGATTAGGCTGACGTTGATTAGCTTTTAGTTGGTGATTTGCCCATCCTAAAAGTGTTGGCGAACTTATTTATTGCCAGAAACGTGCATGCCTAACGAGAAGAGAATAGGAAGTTAAGTATATAAATGGTAAGTCGATGTTCTAACGAGATCTCGGAAGTTAGCAACCAGAGTACTGAATTCAGAAATTTTAAAGCGACTTGAGAACTATTTGAGTATTTTCCCATAACCAGGGCTGTGGACCCATACAATTTTTAGTTGGAATTGAAACCAAACGAATGATAAGGCTCTGGCTTGCGAACTGGTTCTCTGATACGGAACTGAACTAAGCAGGGTAAAAAAAGGTCCCGTATTTTTATGTCCTCTAAAATAGCTTCACCAATTATTTTTTGGGTAAAAAGTTTGTTGTTTTTTTAATGCCAAAAATAACCATTTTAACCAATCCAAATAGTCGTACGTTATTATAAAAATATATTTATATATATAAATACATTTAAGAATACTTAGTTTTAATTTTAACGCCATATGTCATTTGTCGTTGAGTTAGGACGTCAGCAAATTTTAAAAATGTCGTTTCGAGAAAAACACGTTTAAAGTTTCAGGTTGTGGGGTCATCCTTGCATGGTGTCGCTCATTAGGACGCTGTCATTTATAAACTATTTAAGATATGACCTATACTTTCACAGAATAGTTTTGAAAGTTTGAACTATTTAATAAGTTATTTAGTAGAAAGTGTCTCACTGGTATAGCCCCCTAATTTTCACCCCGATAAACATTCCAGACCTTAAACATATTTTCATCTTTCATTATGGTTCGTTTCATATCGTCGAATGGTTTAATAATATCGTCCACTGTTTTCTGGCCTTTAACTGTGTAGTTGGTATCATTTTCTTTTTGTATATCAGCCAATGTAAAGAGAGGCGTTGATAATGGTCATCAATTAAGGAAAGTTACCTTTGATATATTTCACATGCATAGTGGTCCCTAGCCTTATCTGTTTGCTCTCTTAATAATTTAAATTGACATCAATGGTCGAGAAAAATAGTCATCTATTTCAGAATTATAGATATATTTTTAACCACTTTAGTATCCTAAAACTAAGAGAAACTTAAAATAGAACTCATACAAAATTTGAGCAAAACAAGAAAAAGAAATCTTATACTCTTTTCTTAAACCGATATCGATGATAAAAATGGTTCTGATTCAGTACCGGCTTTTTTACGGTTACTGGTTCTATTCGTTTTTTAAAGAGATCCAGTTCGGGGTGGTTCAACTCCGGAACTGAACTGCCAAAAGTTTGAAGTTTAAGAAACTATGTATTTTTATGCACATATGTTATGTCAGCAGTATTACATGGCCAATTAGCTAGCTGAGTTCGTAGGCAAACACAATGCAGAAACTTGGGCTCGTCGGATTTACCTTGCACACCTCGGTGCGTAATGCGAATTTTGAAAAATTATTACTCTGGCAGTGCTGGAATTTACAGAGATAGGCAATTCCCTTCCCACGCAGCAGCCGGAATGGGAAAAGTCAAATGTGAAATTCCCCCTATGGAAATTTTTCGGTTCGCTGAATCGAATGATGCTGCAGCTAAACTGCATAAATTGAAGCGTTTGAAGCCGAGCACACCTTTCGTCACGTCTCATTAATTTCCAGTGGCATTCCTGGTGCATTGTGGGCGGCGCTTATAATTTATTGTATGTTTACTTTACACTTGAGGGCATGCGAAGTATGGAATGGGCCATGCAGCCTGCAGGAATGGGCCACGCACCGATTGTCGACGGGTTTTCGCTCCGGCTTATGCAAATAAGAGTGCAAAAAGATGCTAAAGCTGCACGTGTGTGTGAGTGAGTTTCCATAATTTATGCGATGCAGTTGTTTTGAGCAGCGGGCAAAAAGTAATCTTTGTGCGCTCGAGAAGGCATTTCAACGTCCGCACAGAGTGAGCTAAAACCATATAGTCTTGTATGTATATTATTATGTCTTAGTAAAAGCCGTTTCTGTACTCCGACATTTTAAAGTAAAATCGCAGGACATCTCGCTCGCACTCACCTCAGACGGACACCCGAGTCTCGAACCTTTTTAAACTTCCTTTTATCGATCAGATTAATCGTTTCAAAGAGTCTTGGGAAGATGCGCGCTTAAGCTTTAATTTAATCCACAAAGCTTTGGGTCTCGGTATCTTACAGTCGAACACACTCGACTGTACCTTTTCGACGTAGTCTTAAATGCAAACTGATTAGGCAAATAACTAACTAAGGAAGTCATTAGCATCGAATTTCTCTTGGTGCTTTTTAATTGGGAGCACAATTTATAAATGTTAAACTATAATTCTATAACAATAAAGCCTAAAGTTCAGGAAACTAAGCTGTTCATATGTAGGTACATATGTACATACCGAAGGTACACCGAAATAACTTCAATTATCACGCTTAGATGTACATTTCTGAAACATCTGAAGAACGTTTTTGTTTCCATCTAATACTTTCTATGGTCGGACCCTTTAGCTGTCCGAAAAATGCAAGTGCTTGAGCACAGTATTATTATTATTATTTTTTCTGCCTGTCGAATTTTAAGTAGAAAGTTTATCCGTCGGACGGACGAGGAACAGCAGTTGTTTAAACTTGGCCCCAAAAAGTACCCCTCCGGAGAGGGGAAGAGTGGAGAACTGCAGGAGGGTGAAGGACGAGGATAGAGAACTCAACAGCCAAGCTCTTGAAAAAGTTCCAGCTTCCCAGTTGCAGCTCTCCAGGTCCACCTCCGTCTTTCGTTCTCAGTGCGCCACAGGTGGAGGAGGGCAGCGCACGGATGCCCAGATACAAAAATACAAAGATACAAGTATGTATGCGAATACTTGTATATAAAAAAATGTGCACTACATAGAGCTAGCTGCATGCTGTGCGCAGTTTGCTGAACTCAACTTGCAACTTTGTTGCCCTGGCATTTCGTACTTTTGCTATTTTATACCCGTTAGTGAGACCCTAAGGGTATATTGTATTCATCGTATGTGCGTAACTATGCAATAGTTATTATATTATTTATCAGTCCCTGTTTAAACTGTATATTGAAATATAATAATCTTTCTAAATGAACTTAAATTAATTCAAGATATTATAACTTATCCTTGCTAGTAATCCAAAGGAGTACCAGATATATCGCAGTCGAGAGGATCGGCCCTCAAGGTCTTTCCTATTTTATTGTTTTTATTCCATTTTTCCGTCCTTTTTCGCGCACTTGGCTGTCGAATTTGTTGCTGTTGCCTCTGCCTGGCTCTATCCTTACTGTAGCCGTTTCAGTTGAATTTTTCTCCATTTTGTCGTAGTTGCTTCATGCCCCGATGCGTTTGAACACTTGCAGTGTCGCCCTGGCTTGCATCTGCATCGAAAAAAGAAATAGCTGACTGTATCCAGGATGTGAGAGGACTTGCGAGGGCAGGGAAATGTGTGACACTGACTGCATCTGCTTAATTTCTATAAAACCTTGCAAAATGTTTTGTTACCTCAAACTATGTGTCATGTACAATTTTGTTGGATATTTCTGTTTAGCAAATTTCGAAATATAGTGTCCTTCGCATATTTCGTCTCGATTTTTTAATTTCGATGTCGGTCTAGTTCGAATTTAAGCAAGAAAATCTCATCTTTTAGGCTTTTGCTGAATTTCATTTGATTTGGTTTCAATTTATGTTCTCAGCTCATCTAGAATTGTTTGATTTTGTACATACAAATGGACTGTTATCGTATTCCTTTGAACAGTCAACGAAGGATTTAATTATGCTTAAAATGCTTCAAAAAGAGACAGTACCCTTTCCGCACTAACTAAGACAAAAGACACACACAGGCAGGCTGCAAGAAATTCGCACAATAATGTGGACGACATTTTCTGCTGTTGCACACAACAATGGTGGAGCTGCAGGAAGAACAGAAGCAGCCGGCAAACTGGAACGACAATCGCCAGCGGGTCCACACATGGATGCAACCACGCCTTCCCCGTTTTCACCGCTTTCCCCGTTTTCCCCGTTTCTGTATTTAGTTAGAAGGAGCAACACCTACAACAAAAAGACGGCGGCCACAATAATGTAAAGAAAATGATGGGAAAGACAAGACAAAAACAAAAACAGGACGTGCCACGGTCACCATTTGTTGCGGCATTTTGACAATTTCGCCATTTAATGTGGCGCAAACTGTGGGTCCTGGGGAAAGGGTGTTGCAGAATAATGGCTCGTGCATCTGGTGTCTTGTGGCTTGGCAGACTCTTAATACACAACCCACATGACAAAACGAGAAATGATTGGTTTTGAAGAATAAAACAGAATATATTGCGTTAAATCAGGGACAAAGGCTGAATTTCAAAAACTAAAACATCATTTTCAGTAACAGTTATACAGTTCTGGTAAACATGCCTCCCATATTACAGTTTTGGCAAAAGTGTAAGCCACAAGAGCGAGAGAGATAGGTTCATAGAAAATTAGGTTATCCTGGCACAGTTTCGAAACCTTTTACTAGAACTAATTCCCACTTGGGCCGATTCTCTTGTTCCATTTTCTATTACCACCTCGACTCACTTAAGTGCATTCTATGTTGCACTTTACATCAAATTCCTGGTAACAAGCCAAATTATACTAACCAATTGTTTGCTGTTTTATCCCTCACTCCCACATTGCGTATACGCAGAGGTGAACTTTTCAAAGGGGGGGCAACGGAAACGGATGCCGTCCAGCCAGCTGCATGCTAACACAACACAACATTTTATTGATTTGTTGCTCAAATTTGATCTTGTTCGCCATTCTTATTCCATTCTTCTCGTACGTCTCTCCTTCGAATGGGATTTGATTAGATTTTTCAAGTACACACTCGCACTCACACTGGCTCACTGGCACACAAAAGCCAGACGAGTAGAAATGTATTTGCGGTTGGTGAGCGCGGGAAGAGGGGCAGCACAATTTGGCAGATGTGGCGGAGAGCTTAGCTGTTGTCAGGGCTCTGTGTGTATTTTGATTTAATTTGCAATGCGCTACTCAAAGTGCATTTTCCTTTTGGCTTGGCATGCAATTTGCCAAATGTCAAATAGGTTAGGGCCAATCTGGGCTGCATGGCTGCCAGCACAATTGTCATGGCTGACAGTTGACAGGGAATTCCAAACGCTGTTTCTGCCAACACCCAAAAAAACACGAGTTCTCCAGCGGTTGTGTGTGAGTTTTGCGTTAATTTAGTGTTGACATTTATGAGGAATGACCCTTTAAATGTTGCAGAGTTCAGCTAAGATTGATGTGTGCTTCCATCCGTCTTCTCATCACCCCTACGAAGCAAGCTCTGTGTCCCGTTTTGATTAGTTTTGGAAATGGGGCCAAAAAGTCGAAAGTCAACCGCCAGTCACTACTAGACAGCAGCCAGATTCCTGGGTGGTAGCCAGTGGTCAAGATGCATATGCACAGATAGGCCATAATAACAGACGAGAGAGGTGAGAGATAAATTGCATTCAATACCACCGGACGATCACACAAATTTCTCACAGTTTTACTTTGATGCTTATTCCCACTCGGCCTGGTTCAAATCATCAAGCCCCTATAACCAAGTTTTGTATCATTACGGAACTGAATTTTTATGAGTATGCGTGCGTACCCAACCCTACCAAAGGGTACAGAGAACAACGCTGCGTATACTTACTCGTAAGAGGAACAACTGTGCGTATACGTATACTCGTACAGATGCGAAATGCGAACAAAGGCGCGAATGGGAATGCGCCTCATGCCGGGGACCTTGGACCATCGGTGCCTAGCATGAGTGTAATTGGCCGTGTAATTGGGTTTGCCATTTCACATTTAGCCAGCCCCAAAAAGGTCACTTTTGATGTGTGTCCTGTGGCGGTGTTGCACTATATGACTAGACGGGCGGGGCACACCCAATTAAAACGTCGTTCAAAACTTTTCAGCATACTGGCCCTGTACGGAGAGAAAACTGTTAATTGGGTTTCTGCCGCCAACGCGAAATAAATGATGAAAAACTTATAATGAAGACGGCTCAGCTGGAACGCGCGCGGCAAGTTTGACAACTTGACAATGTGCAGAAGTCCATAATGACTGGATGTTCTTGGCGCGTTCAAGGTCGTCGCATGAGGCGCCTATTTAAGTGATTGACTTGTCCCAGCACGGCCGGCCCTATTTATTTTTGAGTGAGTGCCGCTTGTCTGGCCCACTCTCATATGACGAGGCTTCAAGAGCTCCAGCGAGGGCTGCCACACACCTGTCAAGCGGATATTATCAATGCGTGACAGTTCGAGGTGCGGCTTAGCCCGATATATTGAGCTTCTTCATCGAATATTCATGGCAGGCCTCTTTTTGATGGACGAACTTCAGTTTCATTTCCATAAGTGATTGTATTCTCATGTGAAAAGTTTCACAAATACTTCCGAGCAACGATTTACCAGCTGCCTAGGCGCGCGGTCGACAGCACCTACAAATTATAGGGATGTCATTGGAATTATGAATTATAAAACATATACCTAATTGTGTAGCGATACTAATACAATGTTGTCTAAGATTCTAAAAAATAACTCGGGAAGTCGGATGCTGATATCGAAATAAAATATTGTACACACATACTTGAGGAGTACGGTTTTATTTAACGTAAAATGGTCAATGGTAAAAGCATAATAAGACGATTTTATTATTAAGATCTGCAGATTAGCTAATAATAATTAAGAAATTGGTTTGTTTTGCTAAAATTAAATAAAACACTTCTTGAAAAAAAAAAAACAAACACACCGAAGTCTAATTTACATTGTTTGTGTTCGTGTTTTAATCTAAATTAATTACAACCAATAATAACTAATTATAAATAATATAACATCGAATAACATTCGCAAATATTTTTTATTAGATGATCATTTTTATTAAAATTAGAACAATCATAAATATTCTCATGAAAACTGACGATATGCAAATAAGCCATCGATTGACCGCAATTTATACCAGGGCTGTGAGCCACTCTGGTGCTGAACCACTTGGCTTCGGAGTGGTTCACATTCTTTACAAAATGATCCGAACCATTTGTAAATAAATCGGATCCAAACAGGAACTATTTTTTATTAATCGGGTTCGGTTTAAGAAATGCAAAAGATATCAATTCTTCTTCGTGTTTTGTGTGAACAAAGTTTTGTGATTTGCTTAAACCTCTTTACGAATTTCCTTTAAAGCTTTAGAAACTTGAATGGTCGCCAAGCAAATGTTATTTTCAGAGGGTTTTTCTTCGGAGTAAGGAAGCTAACTTTACACATTATAGTTTGTATTATATGATCTTAGCATTGATTAACATATTTTTGAGGATATAATACTTTTAAACCTTAACAAATGTATTCTTTAAGAAGCTTAAAAAATGGTTTCGGTATCTAATAAAAAAATAAACATTACATTATAAGGGTATCATTATATGATCAGATTTCAAATGGTATTAACATTAATTGTGAGCACTTTATTGCTTACATTTTAAAGTTTCTTTTACAAAATACCTTGATTGATAACAAATGATAGCAATTTAATCAATTAATACACAAGCTTAACTATTAAGGCCTAAAATTATGTTAACTATTTTCAAAATGTTTGCGTGACTCCCACTTTATTTTTCGTTTGCTGACTCATGGGCATGCAAACACTTAAAAGTTACCGCTTTCTTTGATAAACATTACTCAGTTGTCAGTGTGGAGCACAGCTAATATATAAACACTTCTTATCGACGACTAAAAATTCAGAAACAAGCAACATGAGCGTCCAATTAACATTATGACACTTGGGCATAAATAAATTCCGTAAGATAGCGGCACTATACACAAGTGATGTGTCTTGAAGCTGGGATGAATGTCGACTTAGTTGGGAATTGAACGAATTTTAGACCCACTTGAAAATAGCTTATTAAATGGCTTATTAT
This sequence comes from Drosophila parvula, assembly GCA_018904695.1. Lineage (NCBI taxonomy): Eukaryota > Metazoa > Arthropoda > Insecta > Diptera > Drosophilidae > Drosophila > Drosophila parvula. The sequence goes on along the minus strand of JAEIIG010007223.1, from coordinate 9,186 downwards.
ATTCACGGAAACGTATTAAGGAAATGTCTTTAGTAATGACAAACATTTAAGACTTGGAATGATAGTACATATTATGAAATACCCCTTGGACATCATTGGCTCAGTGAGCTTAAACACTATTTAATGGATTTAAGCAAAAGATGAACACCAATACCTTAAGGCAAGGAAGGTGGCCCATAGCCCTTGCCTCTTACCATCTCTAATTTGATAATGGCGCCTCACATGGCTGCCATGTCAACGGAGCTATCCGCTCCGATATGGCTATGTGATAAGGTGGCAAAAAGGCAAAAACGACGACGCACCAAGCCAATTGGCTCGTTATCGGTACTGGCTGACTTGCTGGCTGACTGGCAGGAACCCCACCAGCTGTGATTTAGTCATAGTCGAAACTTTGCCGTGTTCACTTACCGCTCAACGTCGCGTAACACTGAGCTCGTTTCCCACACGCCGCCCATCGAGACTTCGCTTCCTCAGTTATAAATAATAATCGCCGAAAACGGCCAAGTGAAGTGTCCGAGACATGTTAAGCGTTCTGCCGGTAGTGTGGCTCCTTTGGGTCGGAGCACTGCCGGTGCCGCAGGCCACGGGCCAGATTATTCCCCTGCCCACCTTCTGCCAGGGCGCGAGAGAGCCGTGCACCTGCGCCGCCGAGGCAAACGTGGTGCGTTTCCACTGCCCGGACCAGTACGCCATGCTGCTGGAGGTCTCCGAGGCAGGAACCTCGCTGTACCTCAGCTACTACGCCGCCGAGGAGCTGCACTGGCTGCCGCGTTTCAACATGAGCGAACTGGTGAAGATCGAGTTTGACGCCTACTCCTTCTGGCCAGAGACCTTCCTGAGCGAATTTATGGACTCCATTGGGGTGAAAAAGGTGAAGACGGTTCTGTTCCGTGACCGGACCTCGGACACAGTGGTCACGCGGGACGTCTTAAACACGGCCGGCGGATATAAGAACTCGAGTCGGCCCGGTAACAACTCCACCTGGCACTTCGGAGCTCTGCCCGGAGTAAAGAAATTCCGGTTCTACAGCGACGTTAAGGTGCTGCAAGAATCAATTTTTCACGGATTTGACAGCCTGACCGAGCTGCTGCTCAGAGTGGAAGTGTCGGAACTCCCAGGCCTTTTACTCTCAACGGTCACTCACACCCTGGAAACCCTGACCATCGAGAGTCCGGGCATGGTGAACTTCGGCTATCCACTGCTCCGTGAACTCCAGCAGTTGCGAAACCTGAGCCTGCTCCTGACCAACCCGCAGCGCGGCCGGAACGATCACTTCCAGCCACACTTGTTTGGGTCCATGAATCAGCTGGTGGAGGTGCGACTTTCACAGGCCACGGGACAGATCAACAGGCGAATGTTCAAGGGCACCGAGAAGCTTCAGCTGATCAAGATAAACGGAAACGAAGACCTCATAGAGCTGCCGGGCGAGGTGTTCCGCGATCAGTTCAACCTGCAGACCCTCGACTTGTCGTGCAACGCCCTCAGCCAGCTGCACGATGACGCCTTCCTGGGTCTTGGCAATCTTACCCTTCTGGATCTCTCCAAAAATAGACTGACTGACTTATCAAGGTGTGTGAGCGGGAGGGCCATTGTTTTCGCTGATTAAAAGATGGCCCACCTCGCGATAAGGCCCGACTCAAGACTCGAGAAGTTGCGGCCAAAGTAATTAATCGATTTCCACCGAACGGAGTCTTCTCGACCTTATCGCGGTGGTGCGGCTGCTGCTTTCCTTATCAGCTCCGGGCTCTGGCACGGGCGATAGCTCAACGAGCATTCCGTGTCTCCCATGACAGCCGAGTGGGGTTATCAGGGTTCTATCACTTGGATACTAATTGCAGAATAATGTTTGATTTCGTAGGTCAAAGTGAGCCAAACCCTAATAAATATTTATTGCAAGTACATTTGAATCCCCTGATAATTATCCGTAGTTTGTCTAGAAAAGATTCATCAAATCTTACAAATTTTATTTATTATTTTTCCATTTTTATCATCCTCCATTGGCAATCTCTGTGCTCTAATCAAAATGAAAATCGTATATATATTTATGATTGTGTGTATATAAAAACACTCGTAGTTTCGTATAAGATTTCGCGGTAAAAGTGTGGAATCAATAATACACCTGCTACTTAGTCTATAAAGAAATGAGAAGGTCTTTGTAATTACCTAACCGAAGATTTGTACATTTGAGAAAACATTTACAACCCATTCTTACCTAGCTAGTTCTTTGATTAATCAAATTTACAGTAGATTTTAATATTTAATCATGATCCCAAAGAATATAGAATCCATGGTAATTTTACGTATATTTATCAAACATTTTCTGTAATTAATATAAATAGTATCGTACTTAGATATATCAAATAAGTGGTTCTTTAGTTCCTTTTTGATTTATTATACCCTTGCAGGGTATTATACTTCCTGTCAGAACTTTGTAACGCAGTAAAGAAAACATATCCGACGTAATAGGTACGAATGTATATAATATATTTAGTCAGCATTACCAGACGAATCAATCTAGACATGTCCGTCTGTCCGTTTCCTCGTAACTAATCTATCTCTTATAAATTACTGCTCTGTTGTTATTTAACTTATTCCCATTTACTCTGAGATATAGCAATTTTCATTGATTTCTGAATAATGGAATTTATTCCCTAAGAATAACCACATAACAAAATGAATAATGAAAAGTGTTCGTCAACTTTAATCCCATCAATGTTGGATTTATTTTTTATTTCTACTCTAATGACAGTTGCTTAATGTATTGTTATATCTGCAAGGGTTTATTAAGTTCGGCATGCCGAAGTTATTTTCGTTTCTGGTTCATATTTCCTTGGATATATTTAGAAAAAAAACAAATACATATTAGACACGATATATCAAAAACCTGCTAATTAAAATGCTTAAAATGTACAGCAGTCCGCAGTTAGTTCCATATTGATAGATCTCGATAGCGCCACTCGCCCTGACTTAAACGCTTTCTAATTCTTCTGACCTCCAACCTGCAGCACCATTTTCGCACAGCTAGCCTCGCTGAATGTATTGCGGCTCAACAAGAACTCCCTGACGGCGATGTCGCCCAACGTTTTCCGGGATGTGCCCAGCCTGAACTACATCGAAATGGTGAACACTCAGTTCTACGGGGCCACTCTCCTGATGAGCTACGAGGCGGTGGTCTGCACCAACGACGAGACCTGCCAGTATAAGTCGGCGGGTTGGCAGTGCGATCCGCGTTGCATCTGCTGGGTGCAGCGGGAGTCGAGCAACCTGATCGTGGACTGCCGTGGCACCAGCCTCGAGGAGCTCCCAGTCTTGCCGCGCACCACGTTGGTCAGCACAGTGGTCAAGGTGGGCAACAACAGCCTCAGTCGACTGCCCACTGTCGGAGAGCACATGGGCTACGCGAACGTGAGTGGCCTTCTGCTGTCGGACAACCAGCTTACCAGCCTGGGATCGGGTGCCCAGCTCCCCGACAACCTCACCCACCTGGACGTGAGCCGAAACCTAATCACCGAGGTCAGCGAGGAGTTCGTTGAGTTCCTGCAGCAGGCTAACAACACTATGACGGTGTCGCTCTCGGGGAACCCCATTACCTGCGACTGCGCTTCCCTGCCCCTGCTGTTCTTTGTGCGAACCAACCCCCAGCGGGTGGTGGACATCGCAGATCTGATGTGCACGAAGCAGAACAAGGCTCTCCAGCGGATGGAGGCCTACGAGCTGTGTCCCTCGTACGTCCTGCTCATCAGCTGCGTGGTCGGCGGCCTGGTGATCATTGGCTGCCTGCTGACGGTGTTCTACCTGATGTTCCAGCAGGAGCTGAAGATTTGGATGTATAACAACAACCTGTGCCTGTGGTGGGTGTCGGAGGAGGAGCTGGACAAGGACAAGACCTACGATGCCTTCATCTCGTACTCGCACAAGGACGAGGAGCTGATCAACAAGCTCCTGCCGAAGCTGGAGAGCGGTCCGCACCCGTTCCGCCTCTGCCTGCACGACCGCGACTGGCTGGTGGGCGACTGCATTCCGGAGCAGATTGTCCGCACCGTGAACGACTCCAAGCGAGTGATCATCGTGCTGTCGCAGCACTTTATCGACTCGGTGTGGGCCCGCATGGAGTTCCGCATCGCCTACCAGGCCACCTTGCAGGACAAGCGGAAGCGCATCATCATCATCCTCTACCGGGAACTGGAGCACATGAATGGCATCGACAGTGAACTGCGGGCGTACCTAAAGCTGAACACCTACCTCAAGTGGGGCGATCCACTCTTCTGGAGCAAGTTATGCTATGCGATGCCGCACAATCGAAGGGTACTGAAGGGCCAGAAGAAGCACGCGGGTCCCCTCATCTGAGCCATATGCCCACAAAGGTATTCGGAAATATACCCATGCTTAGGCCCATTCACTTCTTCAGGTGCATTTCTGATTCCAGGCATGATTTCTGATCCCCTGAGAAATGAGCCATTACACTTGCAGGGTGTTATGCACACCGCACTAAAGCAGATATTTGTAACCCTATAACGAATATATATTCTTGATCACCCCGATCATTGCCAGGCGTTTCGATATAGACATTTTCGTCTGTGCGTCTGTTTCGAAATGATTTACTTAATCACTTAATCAGAAGCTAGTGGCTTGAAAACGGGCTAATTGTGTTTAAGTTTGTAAATCTCCCGAATCGTTATAATATATCATATAGCTGCCAAAGGAGTGGTAGGCTATTCTGTGTGCTAGTGCTTTATTTTTATCCTGAACGGTATAATGTTCAATCGGTTGGGGTTTTTAATAGAAATTTCCATATCGAACTATCCGGTAAATAATAACAGGTACATTACTGGGAGGAGATTTAATCTTCGGCTTACCAAAGAGTATGGCCTTTCTATGTAATTTAGACTTCAGTATTTATTTACAATATAATGTTTAGTGAGAATTCATCTAAGATGATATTTAAGCTGTAACCCACTTGATATTTGTATTAGCCTAATATACATCTAATTTTAATATAATATAAGATTATTGCAATAAAATAAGACCAATTTAAATAAATATTTGAATTTGAAGCTCATTTATTTAACCTAAAGAAAAATATTGGGCGCGTCGCTCTCGCGTAGATACCCCAAAAGGATATTAAATACAGTCAGCAGCTGTGTAGAAAGGATGCTGAGGATGTATGTGAATTATCTGAGCGTTTAGCAAATTCTGAATGTTTGAACACAGAAGTTATTATCGACATTAACAAGACTAAAAAAGATGTAGCTTTAAATGACATGATCTATAAGATACCTTATAATGGCAACAACAATGATAAGTGCAAAAATATATATACATATATAGGAACGACAAAAAACTAAAGCCCAGACTCTAACGGCATTAATCGAAATAATTGCCAAGAAAGACCTGTCGCCGAACTTTGAAGAGACAAATATCTTGGCACAAGAAAAACACTCCGGAAAGCGCTTTCTCTTGGATATGCTGATAAGAATACAAAAGGATACTGGCAATTGCTCTGTTTCATACAGACATTTATTAGGAACATAGAATTAGTCCAAATTCCACGTCATCTGGATGTATGTGTTTGTTAGTTTTTTTTAATTTTGCAATATGTTATTAATTGTTAAAATGTATATTGTTTTTGCATTAACATTAATGTTACCAAAAATCAGCCGAAATATAATAACAAATTAAAAACCAATATGGAGTTTTTGTATAACAACCTGACCTCGATCTGGCAAACGCACCCAGTATATATTGGAAAACCCATCACACACAAAAATATATTTAAGTTAAATCCATCTATATATGAACTTAAAATAAGTCACGAACCTAAAATAAGTCTGCCATTCCAAACTGCAAAAAATAGACCATATCGCAATTTTGTTAGATTATTTGATTATAATGATTATAATGTTCTTCCTGATTATATTATACCTAAAGGAAAGGGTGTTAAACAAAAAAATTATGTTTTACTAACGAAAGTTTTTTGTCCACAATCTTTAGCATTAAAAAGGAACTTTCAAGGCTAAATTCATTTACAATTATAGAAATATGTCCAAAATATTTGCATATATTAGATACACTTTTCAAGAAAAGCAAAAGTCTTACGGGTATACAAGTTTCGAAATCAGATTGAAGAATTTAAAATTAATAATTTTAAGATTGCTTTTCATTCTCATTGAATTATTAATCTGCGAGGGGACTAACAAAGTGGACAATGCCGTAGTCCTGAACTAAATATCCCAGAGGGCTTAGTGTTTGTCTGAGTTGGGATAAGGGTGCCGCTTTGCCTTTTGTTTTGCCTCGAAGTTTTCTGCCGAAAATGATTCTGTCACTTGGCTCGTGAAATTTTAATTAAATTTTAAATTTCAAAGCATTCCTCAGACACGAATTATGTTGCTGTTGCGTAAGGAAAGGGACAGCTGCTATTAGAGCTTAAGAATTATTAACCATGGAATGCATGCAGAAGGGAAAATTAATTGCTTTCCTTTGGGTGTCTACAATCTTCACCGTATTGTATTCACGAGCATGAAAAGGCCAACATATTTGCAATCCGAATGAATTGCTCTAATTGCTTTTCCTTCTATAAACTTGCCCAAATATTTATTCAGTCACATGCCTTAGCGAGCCCTCATCGCCTCCTTACAGCCCACGTCAAACTCTAATTATCCACTCCAGTAATTGCGCTGGCCTTCATTGTTCAGTTGAGCCGAGGACTGAGACCATGGCCCGCCCTACTGTCCGTCTAAGTCGAAAGTGCCTGGCCAGGCCAATTTTCAGCCAGATATAAGTGAAAATATATGAAATAATAAAGGGGTGGAGGAGGAGGGCAGAGGGGTACAATTTGGCCAGGCCTCGCTTTGTACGCTGTCAGCCCTTTTTCGCCACTCGATTGCCTGTCCTTAACCTCACCACCCCAGAAGTGGGTGTGTGCTGCGGGTATCCTGGAAGCGGCTTTGAAGATTCATTGCCAGCCCGCTGGCTACTGCTTTGTGGGCGAGGCGCCTAAGAATCGAATGTCATAAGGCCAACATCGTGGAAGTAAGTCCAAGTAGGTTTAAAAGTTGTGCCTTCTAAATAATAGTGTAATTTCAGTTTACAAACGACTTTTCCGCGAATCGAGCACACACAATAGAGCGAACGGGGGGGGGAGTAACTCTACAGTCTACATTCACATTATGATACCTTGGCCATTTTACAATGTACGAGTATTTCTAAAGCTGTTCTATTCAATTTGGTTTGAGTCAGCCAGACCAGTGCTTACTTCTATTCATACTCTTTTGTAAGTAATGGCTTTTGATCTCTGCCTTAACGCGGTGCAGCTTCCATCAAATAATCATCGGGACTCATTTTTCATAAACTTATAGCCGGCGCTGGCTGAGCTGGAGTCCGGTCCGAATCTGTCTGGGTGGGAGTAGTTATCACAAACATCTGTTTGCAACTGCTTTTCATTTATCATAACTTTTGCAAAAGAAACTATAAAAAATCGGCTTGAGGCTGCCGGAAGTTCCTAATGCTGCCCCATGCCGAGGCTTTCGGCTACTACGTGACCCTACGGCCAATAGTTTCCTCCCAACTTTCTTTAGCCGAATTTCAATCGAGGGATTCCCTGGCGTTGAACTACTTAGTAGCTATAAAAAAAATGTGTGGTTCTCACAGGGGGCTAAGACGGACAATGTGGATGGCATCGATTGCTCCTGGCTCCGGCGCCAGCAGCAGTCGCAATCGAAAGCGAATGCAAAATGCAAAGATTGTTGCTGGCCCTGAGTCAGATTTTGTGGTTCCATTGACGACGTCTCCAGCCATTCGAGCACACAAATCTTGGCAAGTACACATTGCGAATGTATTGCGCACAATGTTTGCTGATACTTACTCCCTTTCATACATTTTATGTTTGGGTTTTATTACATCGGATTTTATTGCTTTTCATTTCCAGCGCTTTCCTCCCCCCATTTTTTTCAGTCGAAGTCAACAGAACGATTTTAAAGTAATGTAATTTTAATAAAATATTTTTCATGTACGCTGTCTATGTAAACATGTCATAACATTAAAGAATGATTTAATGTTAGGTTGCCTTCTGGAACCGAAGCTTTGAATACCCTGGCATCCTCGTTTATATTGTATGTACTATAAATGTAAAGCTGTCATAGGAACGGTTGGGAATATTTTTTTTTCAAGATCATTTCATCTCATTGGTAGGAGACTTTCTTTAAATCAAGATGAAAGAGCTATCGATTATTGTTTCGATTAGCTTTTTTTTTAAATCTATAAGAAGTTAGTATCAATTGTTCTTAAAATGAGATTAATTCATCTTATTTTAATATTTTCTATATTGGCATACTTTTTAGATCGTTGAGAACGAGTCGCAATATCTAGTATACTTCTTTACTTTTAAACGCAGATTGGGTTTTGTTTAAAAGAAAATTAATTGCAATTAATTGTTGTATCTGTTTTCACATTTGTGACTTCTTGAAGGAAGTGGTAATATCGATGTTAAAAAATAAGGAAGCTGCAGTCGAGTGTGCTTGACTATGAGATACCCGGTACCAAAAGCTTTAAGTTTTCAAACGAAGAAAAATACAATGCGAACATGTTCATTTGGTTTAAAAAGGCGAATTTTTATTGTTAACATTAAACACTATATAGCACGAAAATCGTCGCAAGAGAAACATTTACGAACATTTACGGCGTGGAAGATATAGTTTTTTGCTTAAGCGGCTATTTGTTTTATTGCTTAATCAAAAATGTATACTTTCAATATCCGGTGAAAGCAGCAAGTTCATATTTTGCATAGTTTATGAATGGCAGCGTTCTAAAGTTTGACCGCTAGCAGGGATTAGCCCAGAATCTGAAACTTGAAAAGTTTTTTTTTTCAACACTGCGCCATTTTGGTATTTTAAATATTTTCCAAAAATAGGTCATTCCCAATAAAATTATTTAGGATTTGGCTAGCCTCACCTGCCATCGCCAATCAGTGGGATACACCGTTTCTATATATATTTTATATATACTCGTATATATTCAAGTCAAATAAAAGGGTAATTAACTTATAATAGTTTAAAATTTGTGAGTTTGATATCGGAACCTTTAGCATTAAAAATACACGCATTCACAGTTACATCATTAAAATCAAAATTGTATTACAGTAGAGTCCGGTTATAGCGACTTTCAAGGGACCGACGATTTTACGTCGTTATA
>JAEIIG010007216.1:0-11410 GCA_018904695.1 Drosophila parvula | reverse complement strand
TTATTTTCCGTTTTTATTTAACACAAAACCAACCAAAACGGTAACAAAGATTGTTAACTATATTACAGCAAGATGCCGTATCTATATGGCATAGCGGACACCAAGTTCATGGTCACAAAGGAGAAGAAAGAGCGACCAAAGGACCGTACGGTGATGCCGCCCCACAGGTTCCGACGCAACGAGTTCCTCCAGGGATGTCCCAAATACGATAAGGACGAAATGCCAATTCAATTTAGGGCTACGCCCGATTCCCTCGTGGAACTGTGTGCGCTCGTGGTGGACAGGATGCCACTGCCGCCCATCTACGAGTGGGACGACATGGACATTAGACGGTGGATCCATGGCTACGGTTATCCTCAGTACATGGTGGGTAATCACAAAAATATTATAGAATATTTCACGTTTTTTTTTGTAAACCTCTTTAAAGAACACATTCCGCGTCAATATGATCACGGGCCGGAAGCTACTCCTGCTGGACGCTGACGCCCTCAGTGCCATGAACATCAAGGACTTCGATCACATCCGTCACATCACCTACGGCATCCGGATGCTCTTCCATTTCGAGCTGACCAAGTTCTCGTCTAGCATTTCGTTGCCATACGAAAAGCCCTATGAGTTATACCTTCTGTTCCACACTCAGACAGGCTTTAACTATGACCAGGTGCGTCGCAGTGATCTGTACCGACGGATGCAGTTGATCCGGGAGCGGTCTCGCAATCTGAATCACTGGGATCTGTTGTATCTGTGGCTGCGCCGCGAGCGGGAGTACAAATACCAGGAGATGATCGGTATGATGCCGCGCAGACACATTGTTAAGTGCAAACAGCCACCCGTGGAAGTTGGAACAATTCTGCAGAGCTTGGAGCCGGAGGATCTTATGTGCAAGACATGCATAGCGCCGTGCGACTGCGACTGGACGGAGCGGGACATTCGGCGGCCATGGCGCTTCAGCTGTCTGGACCCGATCCTGGCCACAACCATGAGCAAGTGGAAGGCTCATCACACGGAGTGCACCAGCTGCATACCGCCCTGCGAATGCAATTGGCCGCCGCGCTACTATCTCACCGGCACGGTCATCCCCTGTCTGCAGCACAAGTTCCCGGAGAAGTTCTGTCCCATCTATGACGAGCAGCGATATCGGGCCTCGGTACGGCCCAGTCTCTTGGAGCGCTGGACACGATTCTCCATCTGATTCGGTCGCTGTCCTAATCCTTAGCCTTTATCCATGTCCTTATGTTTTAATTATACTTATCTAGCTTTGAGATTGGGTTGCTGTTAAGCCCAGCAAATATTAAATGGTATCTAACCTTAAGTTGTTTAAGGTTCTCAACTTCTTGAATTCCAAATATATTCTGGAATTTCTATTTCGATATTTCGTTAGTCCCTTTTTCAGATTTATAAAAAAAAACAATTTTATGTTGCACTTCAATGTACTTAGTAAAACTGTGTAGCTCTTTTCAACATTTTCAAGTGTTTTTTTTTTATTTAAAAAGTATATGTTTTGAGGCTTACAGATGGTCGAAACAATTGAAAAACTTTGCAGAACTTACAAAACTATTCTTCGGGAGATAAATTGATGATATTTAAATATATATTTACGTGGAGTATTTGTTTAGAAAAACTAATTCTATTTTGTAGTCCAAAATATCTATAGTTCTCAAAAATTCAGAAGGGGGTTTTGAAGCACTAAAAAATTTGTATCAAAAAAGTTACATCGAAAAAAGGCTCTTTATAGGATTTAAAAACCCAACAAATTTGTATGTCGCTTTTCTATGTGATATTTTGGTTGTATTAATATTTTTAATTAACTATAAAACCCTTAGTTTTTATACAAAAAATTCTTTTCATATAACATTATTATTATGAAATGAATTATTATCATTAAGTTCCTTCGCAATTATGCACGTACATACATACATTCAAAGTGTACAATTGCCAGAACCTATTATCAATTACAATAAACAAATGTGTTTACTTAAAATAGCTGTCAAAACAAAAAAAAAAATCACAAACAATAAACTCGCAGTTTATTTATTTTCCTATTTTCTTTGCTTGGCCAGCCGTTTTTTAATCCGCTGGGAACACTGCGAAGTATTAGTAGTTTTGACACATTTTTACACATTCCTTCACTAATCGAAATTGGCCGCTGGAGGGTTAACGTTAACTATCCGCGACGATTTGCATCGATCACATAATGGATAATGGCAGCTGCGAACTGTAATCGAACTGACAGCGCTGGGAAAGTAAGAAGAGGAGCAGGAGAAAGAGAAAGAGCCAGAGTAAGAGCAGGAGAAAGAGAGCGGAGCGAGAAGAGGTGAGCGGAGAGGAGAATTAAGGTACAGCATAAAAATAAAATAAACGGCGCAAGAATTTGAATTTTGCATCCCACGAACAACAAACCAAAGGCGGCGACGACGACGACGACGACAACGACGACGACGACGACCGACGGTCGACGAACGTCAGCCGAGGCAGCGACCGAGGCAGAGACAGAGCCCCAACTAGTGACAGCAACATGAGCGGCGGGCAGCGCTGCCGGCGTCAGCCGGAGGAAAGAAAGAAAAAGGCGCCGTCGAGCAGGCCGCATTTTCAGTTCAGTTCCAACGCTTCGATTGAACAGTTTCGATATCGAACTCGCCATCGACTTCGAATATCGTTCGATTCAGTTCTAGAATCACCTGCGCCTGCGCCAGAAGAAACACTCACCACCTCCCCAATTCTGTTTCAAAAATAATCAACAGCTGTCCGTTCCCTACTCTAAAAGAAAAAAAATAAAGTAAAAACTGTTCTGTTGTCCGGGAGTGCTGCGATCTTGCTACTTAAATTTGTTAAGAAACTAAAATAAATAAAGCCCCCGCTGAAAACTGTTTTTTCGAACGCACGTGCGGTTTCTTGCGGCTTCCGTTCGCTTCTCGGTGTTGTTTTCATATGCAAATCACCGTTAATACAAATTATAGAGGGATTTGTAATCGGTTTTTGTGCTGAACAAATTATATAATTTGCCATTAAAACAACTAACGTTTGTTCGTTAGTTGTCGCTGCGGTTACCGTCGAGTGCAAAAAGAGGTGGGTGTTGTTTTACACATTTAATGCAAATATTATTAACAAACCATAGCGAGTGTATTTATTGCCAAGTGGCGGTTAATTGGGCTTCAAAACTAGATTAATCTGGTTTTCTGATGAGGTGTTAAGGGTTTTAAATAATAATTTATTTTTAATTGTAATTAAAAGCTGTTTTTTATTAGCTAATAAAAGTGCGTGACTTCAAAAGTTTTCATGTAAATGTGAATTAAAGAACAAATTAAAACTACATTTTTGATAATAATGATTCGAAAAGTTTTAGCGATCTTAGATTTATAGTTTGTAACTACAATAATTTCTTGCTTTATCAGTTTTTAGGATTTATTAGCTTTAAAGTGAGTGAATAAATATAAAAGTATATATTAAAGTAATTAAAAGTGCGTGTGATTGTGTTTTTAATTAAGATGTTGTATTTTAATCAGCTTAAAACCTATAAAATGTGTTATATTTTCAATGAATTTAATAAGTTTTATGTTTTACAAATTAAAAATGTCGTTTAATACAATTAAACAAAGTAAATCATAAATTAAGAGTGGCTTTTGTAACTCAGAATCAAATATTTAATATAAATACAAGAGTAACTATTAGTTAAAAAGTGCGTTAAATATATTTTAATATATAAAACCCTTAAAATAAATGTGAATATTATTAAATTTTGATATATTAATAGTTAGGCAAGCTTCACACTAATTAAATGCCATAATATTAGGCTAATAATTGAGTTCCAATCGTGAATCCAAGATTAACGCAACAGTTGCGATATAAACAACAACACTTAAAGTTAAATAAACAGAGAAACTGATACATCATCAAACACATTGTGGGTTCTCTGCAATTATTTGTTGTTCCCATAAATGTATACAATGTTGTATTGGCTTTTCGGTGACTAATACTAGCCGTTATAACAGCTTTTATGCGAGATGCTGCTGACCTCCCTCCCGCCGAGGAAACCGCGAGAAAACTCAACGCCGGTCTGTTTTATACGGGTTTATTTTGTATATAGCGAAGTCGGAAGATGACGTGCGTACATAGAAGTCGTATATAGTCAATGCCCACACAACAGATGCCGCTTTTCATTGGGTTAATAACATGGCCGTACATACACACAGCCCAATGTTGTGTCAGGCGAGGACTATTATTTGGTGTGTCCTTGTCTACACATGTGTATCCCTTATACACAAGCGGATATTTTGTTGTTGCCTAGACGCCTAACAAATATTTGCACCACACAAATTGGCTAAAACGACTATAGCCAAGCTACAAGCCAAAACTTAATTGATTGGCCAAGTTGCTAGGCGCTGCTAGGCCACTTCAGCCCTAAGTTCATATGCAAAGCCCCTCTCCACATGCAGCACACGTGTGTCTGGCGATAATTAGCATGCAGCAAATCGCATATAGCTGACGAATTTCCACCCCAACGAAATTTATAGCGGCGCCAGCAGATTTGAACAAGGGAGTGATAGCGCGCCTGAGTTGGGAAAATTATCAACGAATTATAGTCTAGAAAAGGCTATAAAGAGTAAGGGGAAATACATTTTATATATAACTAAAAATCAACAAATAATGAAGTACTTATGCAGCTTAAAAATTACAAAGTGCAGTTTTATATATCATAATTTATTGATTTATTAGTTACTCTGTCTAACAATGACTGTTAAAGCTTTTAATTGAGGTTTATTTTACATGAAATATGTTCTTTTAAATATATTATAAAAACCATTTAGAACAAATCAAATCATTCACCGTAAAATTCAAAGATTACCCCACATACTATAATATATCTTAAATATATACTTCACTTCAAGGGAAATACTTTCTCTTAAATATATTTCTTCCACCAAGAACTTGCTTATTTATTTTCTGAATAAATCATACTTATTAATAAGCCTCTGATAAATTACATTGAGTCATAAAAACAGTAAAGATCCTGTCAAGCTTGACAAGCTCTATCCATTGTATATATATTTTTGGGGGAAGTTTTTCCTTTGTCTAAAAAAAAGCCAAGTTAGCGGCTCTGCCATCGCCAGTTGTCCGTGTGTGTTCCTCGTTCTCGTGTCTCAATTATATTTAGCATTTTCTGATTTCTCGGGGCGGCAGTATTTGAAGACGCAGACGGGTATGATAACGGGCCCATGCTGGCGATAAGAACGAGAGCTGGTTGAGGATTACGGGCAGGGGGAATCCGGTATAGTTATGAATGAGCTAAGCAGTCGGCAGTCGGCATTATGATATAATTGCCTTGAGTCATGGGACAGACACGCCGCCACTTGGATCTCATATTGGTGGGCACGTTCAGGTACAAACACGAGACACCACCGCCGGTGATAAGATTAGATACCGGTGTGGTTTGCTCCTGGTAAAAGTTTCATTAACTTTTGGCAGCCTATTAATATCTTTCGTTTTTTTCTATAGATTTCTATCTTATTTCGTTTTCAATTTTAAAAACCATTTGCTGATTTCTGGTTTATTTCCATTTGCAGAGCGACAGACGTCATGTCCAACACGGAGAAAGGAAGAGTGCGAAGTAAGTAGATAAACGTGTAAAATGATATCACCTGTGAATATTCCCTAAATGCCAGTTGAGGGTTCTCTCATATAAATTACAGGTGAACTTGTATAGATACAAATATTGTGAAAATTGTGAAATTCATTTATAAATTCGGTGATCACCTACCGAACTTAGGTAGCTTTCTAGAACTGAATTCTTCTTCTGAATGCTTCTTGGAACCTTCTTGAAATCTTCTTGAAACTTCACTTACAATCTTTTTTAAGGATTTATCAGCTTGTAAAGATATTTCTCTAAGATTTAGCAACCTTTTAAAGTTAACTAAGGCTTCGTAAAACATTTTTAAATTACCTACAAAGATTTTTATTTAAAGATAAATGCTTAAAAGCTTATAATTAATTTAATCCAGTTATTTCTATGTGCCAAGTTCATCTGTACTCGTTTTTATATTTCAACCTGGTGTCGTGGCGACCGAAAATGCCAGAACAAAGTGGCAGTAAATCGCACCGCAGCCGCAGCCGAGCCCCTTTTTTAGACCCGCAGTTCGATAACAGGGCCCAGAAACCGCACATGACGGCATTATAATAAAAAAAAGGAAAATAAATGGGGCGCGCCATGGTCAGCAGTTGGCTTGAAAATCTGCCTGATGGCCAATTGAATTGAGATTCGATTCGGTTAACATAAACATAAACAAATGGAGGAGGAGGAACGCCTCTCCTCCGATCCAGTTGACTTGGCGGCTTGATTATTTGATTGGTGTCAACGCGCCAAGTCGAATTGAGGTTACAAATCAATTGGGCGACGAATGTGAAGGAGGCTGCCTAGCTGGCTTGATTGATAAATTCAATGCTGATTGATTTTCGCTTTTCCCCAAGTCCTTTTTGAGGGGATGAAACGCAGAAAGAGGGGTTTTCAAAGGATTTTGTAATATATTTAATATTAATATTGTTGTAATATCCTCTAAGCCATAAGGAATGATTACATATATTCTTTTACAACAAGGAATTCTCCTGTTTTAGTGGTTTCCAAGGTTCAATATCAATGTATTAAATTTATTTAAACATAAGATCTAAGAAAATATTATATATATGGTTTGAACTTAATGTGTTTATTTGCACAAAAGTATTTAACAAGAATTTGTGATAGGACTGCAATTATTTCATAAAATACACATAAAAATGTTAGGAATTCGTTTAAGATATATTTAAAGGTTATTTCTAAATACATTTACAAGTATTTTGCATTGAATAGACATATGCTTTTAAGAGTAATTCCTTTAATTAAATAATTTAGGCCTATTATTAAATTAAAATATATTTTTCAAAATACAAAAAAGGAAACCTAAAACAAGCCCCTCTATAATTCATCCTTTTCATATCCCCTAGTAAGTCAAATTAATACAATAAATAAATAAAAACGACAGCTCTCTGATTAAATAAAATCCATATATCAATATTAATCGGAGCTATTATTGGAGTTGCGATATGTGTCAATAAATGCGTAGAGCCCGAGCCCTTTCTGTGTCAATCTATAAATAGTCTGTCATGATATAGTTGCGCCCGCCGTCCGTCACCTTGTCACACTTTTTCGAAACGGACTCCGCCACCGATCGTTGACATCGTGGAACTTATGTATATATTATATATATTCCATCCTGTGCGTGACAATCCTACAATGTCCGAGGCGGTGACATCGATATGGAAACCGACTACGACGACGCCCACGCCTTGTGACTCTTCGCTACTGCGTAGATGGTTGACCTCATGACGCCATTGTTATGACATTTCCGAGGAGCAACTCACTGGCATAAACTATGCAAACAAATTAGCGCAGTCACGCTAACTAAACACGTCGGACACACTGTCATACAATCGGCGTTATTCCGCATGGAAAGTTTGGTTCATGGACTAAAATTCTGAGTACGCTTCGCAATTAATTTTCGATTCGAATTCAATTGTTGTTGTTGGCGAACATTTTAATAGCCCATCAGCGATGGTCATCCGACTGTTTGCTATTTAATTCGTACTTCTGCTCATGAGCTATTTAGCACTTTAGAGTCAGACAATCGGACAGTCAGACGGGTCTGGAGGGGGTAGTGTCTATCAGGTGGGGTGTGGGGCAGTGGCGGTGCCACTGGGAGCTCGATCGCATGCCCGAGTGCACATTCCGTCGACCCCGTGAGCAAACATGGATTGTAGATAAGCCCAAAGCTCTAACCAAAAATTAAAGCGGGCAATTAGCATGGAAAAAAACCATGGGAATGCGGTGCAGGCAGGTGAGAAATGCGTCTCACGAACTAAACGCATTTTTATTAAGAAGCAGGGATGGGCACATAAGAGGCAGTGGCTCCAAATATTTCAAATTAAGAACTAAAGTTCTAATTAATATTTATCTATGAAAGTTTCTCTTCATTTTTAACAGGAGATCAAATAGGGATTTTAAGCAAAAATATATTTTTTATATTAATAAATTCAAAAGAAACTGAAGGGAATTATAATATTCTTTTTAATTTCCCAAGAAAACTGCATCCAAGGAACCTTAAAACCTTCTTTATAAATGTATTAAAATATTTCACCAACTCTCTCCCAGTTTATACCCCTTAATTACAGGGTACTTTAACAGTTTGTTCAAAGAAAAAGCTTTGCGCTAACTTGAGTGATTTTCCCTCACCACAATTAGGCATTTAATTAACACTAAAACACAAAATTAAATGCAATTCGATTAGAGTATTGCCATTCATTACAAACTCGTGTAATTCGCACCCACGCCCCCAACCTCGCTCTGAACTCAACTGTCGACATTGCAATTATGGCGAGGTGTGATTCATGATGGACTTTTATGGTATGTTTTTTATTACTATTTATTGGCATTGCACTTTTTTGTGTTCAGACGAAGGTGCTAAAGTGATTTAGAGGATACGCTAAAGAAGGGAAATGATAACTGAAGGTTTTATGTAGTGGAAAAACCTCAAATGTGGCAGTAAAAAAAATGGCAATTATTATATGGCTTAAAATACGCTAAGTGGAAGCAAATAATACAGATAAATAAATATTTTTAAAGCCATTCCAGTAAATTTATGAAGCCTTGTTATATATTTAAAATTGTGAAATAAACACCAGTTTAAAATCAAGTGATATAATTCGTTAACTCACAAATTGGTAAATTTTTTTGTTTACAAATTTTAAAAGGTATTTCACCATTAGTGGTGTAGCACACAAAAAGCTTTTAAAAGCAATTAAATATATTTGGGTTCCATTTAAACTAAACAGTTGTACACTTCCCACTCGGGAATAATCGAATTTTAATCCAGAATAAATTCCGGGACTTCTTATCAGAGTTCTCCATGGTGTCATAGTAGTAGAAGTCGCATTTAAATCCACATTTGAATCCGCCGGGACGGGCGGTAGGGTATTCACCCTTGGCAACAGACTTCGGGTCGTCGTCTGGAATTAATCAAACAGCTCCAGCTAAGCCCCAGCACAAGTAATGAATAATGAGCATGTGCTTTATGCATTCCGCTTACAACGATAAATTGTTATTAAACTTTTGCCACTTCATGGCAATATGACGCTGTGTGTGTGTGCTTACTAGATCCTCCAATACAAATTAATGAATATCATGATTGGCACTCCATTGTGTCTGAGAAAGAAACTCCCAGCGACACACACAGGTTCATTCGATTGTTAAATATGCATTAATTACGAGCCACCAAGTCCAGTTTTTTTCAATAATGAAAATTGTTCTTAATTGACGTAATTGAATTTCTTGGAATTTTCGGAGTTGTTTACGCTGATATTGTAAAGCACCGATATTTGCTTTTATGTAAGTACAGGTTGTGCTCGGTGCTTTTAGTACTTCCTCTCCACATGGCACACTTTTAAATGGCTCTATTTAATCGGGCAAACTAGTGGCCAGCAGAAATTTCAAGTATGCCAGCAATTATGCGCCGCTAAATTAATCAAATCAACGAGCTATGTGCCCTCAGACAGTAAATGCTGGCTTTGACCCACGAGACCCCGCGGGGAATAATCGAGCTCACGCCGGACACTTGTCTGAATGCGATAATCAACAAAAAAAAAAAAGTTGAGACGAAGTAGAGGCTTCCGTCCATTGATAAGTTCCCGAAACCCATCATATTTGTATATATTCATGTTTAAATATAGTCCAAGTCCGGCCCCTGACTTTCCTTTACCAAGGCAGCGCGTGTCTCAGTTTTTACGAGCTTTGCCAAAGTTCAGGAAATATGTATAGTTTTCGCCCGTTTGGCGAAATAGCGCGCTGATAGTGTTTATGGATCTGAACAAAAAAACAATATTTCCTAAGGCCGCCAGAGTCCACTGCCTGGCGACGAGCCCCTTTTTATATATTTATTTGTTTTTTTTTGTATGCCAGCCATATACATTCTATATATGCATATGGCCAGAGATAGAGTAGGGGGAGATCGAGACCCGGTGACAACTTGTTTACAACCTGTAGCTCTTCATTAGCCCCGGCACGTGTGTGCATGTCTGAGATACGGATAGGCGGAGTGCTTCAAGATACATTTTTATGAGAAGGCAAAAGCCTGGCCTATGCTGGTTTTAAGAGGTTTCGAAGGCACAGGGAAAAATCAGGGATATTTGATAATTTAGAGCATCTTTATTTTGTATTTACAAACATAAAATGTAAAGAAAGTTTAGGGTTATCTTGGTTTAGTTTCTTTTCCCTAGAATTTCAATCTTTACTTCCCCACCGAGTTAATATTATAAATCTTTATCTTTTGCATTAAGCCATAAATTTCTAAGAATTCCAAATGCAAGCATTATTTATTTCTGTGTGACAAATACTGGGAATCAGAGAGATTGTTATATTGACTTCCATGAGGTTTACTTTGGCGAATTTACAGCTGCATTGCCATGGCTCCAGCCAAGTCAATAAAAAACTTTTTGATTTCCTGCCAGAAACAGTCTACAAAACCCAACAAATTTGCCAAGACATTATCAGTCTGGTCGCCGTTGTAAATCTAGATGAGATTGCACTTTGGCCACGACAAAGCGCAACAAGTGCAATTGTAAATTTCCATGGAAGATTTCTCTGTAACGAAAGGCAAGGAGCAAAGTCGTTGAATCGAATCTAGGACAATGCTGGCGAACTGGAGACCCTTGGCGATGACGAGATGGCGAGATGGCGAGATGGGAAAGGCCAATAAATCACATATAGTACAATGGAGCTGGGAATGACCCGACAATAAAGTGATAAGCACAGACACACTCGACCAAGAAGGGTGTGTATGACTTTAACAAACAGCAATTGCCACGATAATTCAGCAATTAATTAGCTTATTGCATTGTTGAAAGTAGAACCAGTTCCACACATGAACATGGCAATTGGCCAAGCAAATACAAGGCACACACGACCACGAAAACAAACAGCACTTGGAATGGGAATGGGAATGGGAATGGGAATCGAGAATCGAGAATCTAACATCTAGAGCCTAGAAGCCACTCGATGTGAACGAGGCCAGTTCCGTAAATCAGTTAGAAACGGAAATGCAGTTAGCCAGCATAACAAAGCCAATAATTGCCGCTAGAAGGCAACGCCGGCAATGTCATCCAACCGACAAAACAATATCTATATAGATACAGACAAGTGTACATACTGTCTGTCTGTCTGTCTGTCACGAGTGTAACAAGTACAGTGCGTTTCACAGATTTTAAATTAATGGAAAGCAATTATTTGATCGATTTTTTAGCACAAAATGTAAGGTGTTTTTGGCAAATATTTGTAAGATTAACACCGAACGATATTTATAACCACCGAAATAATGTTATATTTTTAAAGATG